>JAIKVH010000496.1:0-14169 GCA_024679275.1 Phytophthora niederhauseri
TCCTCCTCCTCTTCCACGGCCACCGCGACGCAGCCGCCGCGCTTGCTGCTGCCCAGCACGTCCCACGCGCAACTTCACGAGCTGTCGGCGTTCCTGGCGGCCTCTGCAGCGACTTCCGCCGCCGCGTCCGGTGCCGGAGCCCCGCCGACGTTCCTGGACGACCTGCTGCGCGACGACGGAGACGCCGCCGTGCACGAGGACGTGCCCGTGTCCAGCGCCATGTCGGACGTGGGCGTGCTGGGCGACGCGGCCTTCTTCTCGCTGGGCGAGGAGGCGCACAGGGCCACGACGGACTCGTCGTCGGCCGGCTCGCCGTCGACGGGTGCGAACACGAGCCGGCTGCTGCAGCTGGAGACCAACTACGAGCGCAAGAAGAAGCGCGCCAAGATCAACCGCAAGGACCTCAACTCGCGGTTCCAGGAGCTCATGGACATTTTGCACCTCAAGGAGGACCGCAAGCTGAACCGGGCCAAGATCCTGGAGAAGACCATTGAACACATTGAGAAGCTCACGGCCGAGCTGAACGCCCTGAAGGGAGGACACCAGCCACAGCCACAGCCGCAGCAACAGACGCAGACTCAGACGGCGAGGAAGACGGCCATCGCGTTGCACCAGCAGCAGCAGTTCCCCGGCATGCAGACGATGGCCCGGAGCTGAACGCTCTGAAGGGAGGACACCAGCCACAGCCGCAGCAACAGACTCAGACGCAGACAGCGAGGAAGACGGCCATCGCGTTGCACCAGCAGCAGCAGTTCCCCGGCATGCAGACGATGGCCCAAGCGATCGGACACCACAGCATTGCAAGCTCAGCTCATGGCAGTGCGACGGGTGGCGCGCCTCTGCTGCCGTATAACCCGTCGCCGTGGAGTGCTGCTGGTGTGGGGGCCAGCCTCCCGCTGCCCCCCATGATGTGGGTGCCGTGCCCCGTGGTGACGTCCTCTGGGATGATGCTGAAGCGCGCTGCCCCTGGCCGGCCAGCTGATGTGTCAAGCCGCAAGCGTGGACGAGTGGAAAGCATGGAAAGCACGGTTACTAGCTCGTCGGAGCTTGAGAGCGGACCCGAAAGCCCTGAGGTCGTGACGGCCGTTGTGCCATCTGCGGCTGATAAGGACTCGTCGGTTTTCGTGTGGGCTGCGCAGGAAATTCCGACGCTGCTGGCGTTCTGCGATGCGTGGACACTGGTCACAGTGATGCGTACTTCCCGCGAGCTGCGGAGTGCAGCTTGCAGTGAGAAGTTGTGGGGAGATCTGTGCCGTGAGCGGTGGCGGATTTCTCCGGAGATCAGCATTACCCAGCCTCGCCAGCAATGGCAGCAGTGGCATGAGAGCAACCGCATTCCGACGGACATCACCCAGATTACGGTACGACGCTGGTCTTGTTTGTTCGTCACACACTTGATACCATCTAATGCTGTCTTCGTGTTTGTTTTCTTCTCGATAGTCTGGAGGAGTGTTGTTTGCTTCAGGTCGTGCCAAGAATGTCAGTGCGTGGGGGCTGCTTTCTCATCGTTCCAACGGACATACGACAAGAACCGTCCTGCTGAATAGCAAGGCTACAGTCATGCAAGTTGTGGAGCTGTTCATCGTCGTGCAGAACTTGAGCCGTGCATGCGTCCGCGTTACGGACTGCATCTCTCTGACTTCGAAAGATGGAGCAGATAATGCATCGTTCGAGCCCTTCACTGCAGCGTCAGGCGCACACTTGACGCCCCAGGTCGTGGCGTTTAACGCAGATCATTACGCGACGAAGGATCTGGCTTCAGTCGCGCTTCACCACGGCGATACCTGCGTGCTGAGCGTGTATATGGCGTGTCCGGGACTTGACCTGGAAGATCAGTTCCTGCAGAGGTACGAATACGATGCGCTCCTGTACTGCAAGATGGTGGTGATGTCTAATGGGTGCTTTTATTGATGAGCAGGGCGGGATCGCTCAACATCACCTGCGAGATGGACGGCGAAACCAAGGAGCGCGTGGACGTTCGCGCTGCCTGCAAGGACCACAACGACTACGACCGAAGCCGAGAAAAGGCGTTGCTTGCTGTGCACCGCGGCACCATCTAAACGACGAAGACCCCCAGTCTGGATAGATACAAGACAAGACGACGATTGAAGCGGTTGCTTCTCGTGCGAAGCAGTTCACCGCGGCGCAAGGCTCAGGTCCCGTACCCCACCTGCCAACCAGCAGCAGCAGGGCTACCGCGCGGCGTGATCGGCGCCACCAGCCCGTCATCCCGTGCATCACATCACTCGCCTCGCAAATCCGCAGCAGTCCCGTAGGTTGCAGCTACCGTACACTGTACACTGTACCTGTACCAGACCGGGTAAATGCACTGTGATTCAGAGCGCGATTGGTTCCCAGCTGACCCTTGCCCACCCCACCGAACCGTAAAGCACACAGACGCAAGCAATACATTCGTCAACTCAGTAAAACCGTCCTCCATCGTCCACCTTCACTTCAACTTCAACAGGTGACAAGGTTACACGTCAAAACGTAACCACTTATAACCCAAAGGTAACGACCATCACTCATAGTCTGGTCTCCAGTTGCGCATACGTTGCGCTGATGTTGCGCATAACTTTCTAATGTTGCGGTAATGTTGCGCATAATAACTGCCGGAAGTTCCTCCCTCGCATATCCAAGTGAGACCAAGAGCTCGCCCACGCCACGTAGAGCAGACTGCAGCAGGTAGAGCGGCCTCCCTTGCCCCCTCCGAGCCGCCAGCCATGGGCATCCCGCGCTTCTACCGGTACATGTCGGAGCGGTACCCGCTGCTGAACCAGCCCATCTCGGACGTGTCGCTGCTGCCCGAGTTCGACGCCTTCTACCTCGACATGAACGGCATCGTGCACAACTGCACGCACTCGGACGCGGCGGACGACGCGCTCAACTCGCTGTCGCTCGAGGCGCAGCTGCACGGCATCTTCACGTACCTGGACAGGCTCATCACGCACATCATCAAGCCCCAGCGCCTCGTGTACATCGCCATCGACGGCGTCGCGCCGCGCGCCAAGCTCAACCAGCAGCGCTCGCGCCGCTTCCGCGCGGGGCTGGACCGCCAGCAGGCCATGGAGAAGGAGCAGTACATGCAGATCAAGCTCGAGGACGAGAAGAACGGCGTCAAGGCGCGCCCCGCGGCCGCCAAGTTCGACTCCAACTGCATCACGCCGGGCACCGAGTTCTTGAGCACCTTGTCGCAGCATTTGGTGTACTTTGTGCGCCAGAAGATGAAGAACGACCCGCTCTGGGCCCGACTCGAGGTCTTCTTCAGCGGCAGCGAGGTGCCCGGAGAGGGAGAGCACAAGATCGTGGAGTTCATCCGCCACCGCAAGATGGCGGACGGGTACGAGGCCAACATGCGCCACTGCATGTACGGCAGCGACGCGGATCTGATGCTGCTCGGGCTCATGACCCACGAGCCGCACTTTACGCTCGTGAGAGAGACCGTGGTGTGGGGCAACCAGCACCGCAAGGTCGCGGCCAAGCAGATCGAGGAGCAGCAGTGGCAGCTGGTGCACTTGAGTCTGTTTCGAGAGTACTTGATGATGGAGATGAGGGTGCAGCCGCCGCTGGATGGCGAGCGCATGCTGGACGACTTTATTCTGTTGACGTTCTTGCTGGGAAATGACTTTATTCCGCACAGTCCCACGCTGGAGATCAGTGAGGACGCGATCCCGTTGCTGCTGAAGACGTACAGAGAGCTGCTGGAGAACCACAAGGGCAGCTATCTCACGCTGAACGGCAAGATCACCAACGTCAAGCTGCTGCAGGAGCTGTTCCAGATTATCGGCAACCAAGAGGAGGAGATTCTGATCAACCGAGCCATGGAGGAGAAGCGCCGCTCTGGACGACGCGGTGGAAGACAGCAAGCCAAACAGCACGATGTTAATGAAGTGGAGGTCCAGAAAGCTATCATGGCACTGCGTGACGACGACGACGATGACCTCCCGCCGCCGTTAGTTGATAGTGAAGACGAAGACGAGGAGGAGGCAGCGGAGCGCATGCTGCTTGAGGCACTGGACGGACGCGAGGCGGCGAGATTATCGCTCGAAATTGAGAAGGAAGACCGCGAAGTGCTGATGCTGGTTGGCAGCGAGAGTTTCCAGGATACGAAGTGGAATTACTATGAGCGGAAGTACGGTATCAAGCGCGGTAATGGCGACGCCGGTAACAAGGAGCTGGAGCATGTGAAAAAGTCTTACATGGAGGCATTGGTGTGGTGCCTTGCCTACTACTTCCAGGGCCCGCAGTCGTGGGCGTGGTACTACCCTTACCATTACGCCCCCATGGTGTCAGATCTCACTGACATCGAGGACATGATTACGAATGTGAAGTTTGATGAAGACCCAGCGATCGCCGGACCGCTCTTGCCTTTTGAGCAGCTCATGTCCAATCTGCCTGCCTCAAGCGCCAACCTTGTGCCTGAGTGAAAAAGTCTTACATGGAGGCGTTGGTGTGGTGTCTGGCCTACTACTTCCAGGGCCCGCAGTCGTGGGCGTGGTACTACCCCTACCATTACGCCCCCATGGTGTCAGATCTCACAGACATCGAGGACATGATTACGAATGTGAAGTTTGATGAAGACCCAGAGATCGCCGGGCCGCTCTTGCCTTTTGAGCAGCTCATGTCCAATCTGCCTGCCTCAAGCGCCAACCTTGTGCCTGAGCCTTACCGATTCCTCATGGTGTCGCCCCTGTCGCCGATCAAGCACTTTTACCCCGAAACGTTTGCTATTGATATGGAAGGCAAGCGCAACGCGTGGGAAGGCGTGAATCTCTTGCCTTTTATCGACGTGGCTCTGCTGAAACAAGCCATCGCGCAGTACTGCCCGGATTCGCGGCTTACGGAAGCCGAGAAACGGCGAAATAAGCTGCAACACCTGCCTATTCGCATTGTTCGAGACTTGGATGTGCTGGACACCTTGAAATCTACTCTTCCTGGCGTTGTTGGCTTTCCCGACGTGCTGTACTGCAACACGCGCGTGGAGGACTATGATCTGCCGCCAATTCCTGGAGGCGAGTTCAAGAGTAAGTTGATGGACGGTGTTGTGCTTCCCCTGGCTGGTTTCCCGTCGCTCTACACGGTGCCTCTTGAGAGCACGCGCATCGCTAGTGTCGGTTTGAACTGCTTTGGGATGAGCTCGCGCAAATCCAGCCTAATTCTTCAGCTGCCGGCCTCTGGAAAGTTGAACGACAAGAGTGACGCTACCCCGGAGGATATCAACCCCAGCGAACTTCTGGGTACTACCGTTTTGGCGAACTGGCCGAATCTCCACGAGGTGCTTGTTGTGGGTATCAGCACGCTGTCCGGCGAATACCGTCTGAAGCAATCTTCTCGCAAGCACAACAACCACGGCCGTAAGAAGAACGAGGTGGTCTTTACGCCGTACGGCTCCGACGAGAAGAGTGCGTGGGCGTATTATGCTCAGACCGAGGTGGTCAAGTTGCTCTCTGGTCGCGGAATTCCGGGCAGTGGCGGCATCGACCTCGGTAGGACTGGAATCACTACAGTCTTGCACGTGCTGCCTCTCCAAGGTATGGTGTCGAACCCGATTACGGGTGCCATCGAGAAGAAGTTCGGCGACACCGAGGCGTTCGTGCCCGCGCAGCTCTCGGTGCGCAACCGCAAACTTCTTGACGCGCGATTTGAAGAATCAGGCGTGTTGCCTCTGAATGAGCGCTTCCCAGTGGATTCGAAGGCTCTCATCACGCGCGGCAAGTGGCTAGGCTGTACCGCTATCGTGCGTTCGCAGGACGAAGAGCAGCACACTGTGACCGTTCATGTGAAAAGGCTGTACCGCTATCGTGCGTTCGCAGGACGAAGAGCAGCACACTGTGACCGTTCATGTGAACACCATTGACCAGGAACCGCCGTTTGGCTACGTCATCGCGCAGAAAATCTCGGACAAGTTCTTCCCGGGTTATTTAGTGGCGCAGAAGCTGGGGATCTCGGCCTCCACTTTGGGCCTGATCACCGGCAGCGTGATCATCAAGCCGAGCGGCACGGACATCGGCCTGAACATTCGCTACCGCAAGGAATTGCTGCTCCCTGGATACTGCCGTCTCGTCAGCCGTGACAACAGCAGCTCTAGCTCCAGCGACGATGTCAATGTCTGGCGGAAGGGCGATATTGTGAAGATTGTTGGAAGTAGCGGCAACGAGAATGGTGATTCTAACTCCGGTCCATCCCAGGGTCGGAACGGAAGTTCGACCGCTTGGGAGTACACTGAGCGCGCTGTGCAGGTAATTGCAGGCTACCAGAAGGCGTTCCCTGAGGTTGTTCGAAACCTGAGCCGTCTACCCTTCGCAACGACCTACCAAGGCAAGGACGTGTTTGGCATTGACGACGCCGAGCGTACGTCTACCCTTCGCAACGACCTACCAAGGCAAGGACGTGTTTGGCATTGACGACGCCGAGCGTGTGGAGGTGAAGGCTGAGGCGGTTAAGCAGTGGATTGAGCAGCAACGCTTGGGCACGAGCGAGCACTCGAAGCATATCCCCATCACCTCCGAGTACATTGCTCTGAACGCTGTCCGAGCCATGGAAGCTGCCGGAACTTTGCGTGCCTCGGAGCGCGCCAAGGCTGCTGAAGAGCAGAGACGTGCACCTGTTGTGGCCACGGTCAATGCCGCGGATCTGTTCCGTCCTAACCCATTGGTGAACCAGGACCTGACGGGACACGAAGTTTCGCAGCGTTCATCCAAGAACAAGGGGGCGCCGAACCTTGGTGACCGAGTGATTAATATCAGCGCACGCGGAGTTCCTTTCGGCCACCGTGGCACAGTGGTTGCCACCCACGTGAGCAGTCGGTGCGTGGAGGTGCTGTTTGACGAGAGCTTTACCGGTGGTGAGGCGCTGTACGGGACGACGAGCCTCGACCGCGGCAAGATTGTGGCCTGGAACAACCTGCTCTGCGTGTCACTTCCGCCTGGCAGCAAGAACCAGAACCACAATAGCCGCTCGAAGCAGTCGCAGAGCGCAAGTGCGCGCCACACCAACGCTGTACCGCAGCAACGGACGAGAGATGGAGCTCCTGTTATCAGCACCAACACCCGCGTGCCGAAGAAGATCCTGAAGGCAAATGACAAGACTCCCGTGACGCCTCCTGGCCCGCTGGTCCCACCGCCGATTCCTAGTGCTATGCCAGCGCCGCCAAACCCGGAGAAGATCCAGAAGCTGATTCAAAAGTGGAGTTACGACGGTGAAGTTGCCACTCAAAGCGATGGAAAGGCACCAGCCGCAGCTGCAGCCCCGAAGTCGAAGTCGAAGCCCAAGGCGCCGGCCGCAGCAGCACCGTCCTCACCAACTTTAGTGGCATCAACACCGGCGGCCCCGGCATCGACTGAAGAACAAAAGCTGGCTCCCTCTGTCGCGGCATTGTTTTCGGCAGCCGAGGCTGCAGCCCCGGCACCTCCAGCGCCTGCACCTGTGGATCCGTTGATGGGGCTGTTCCCTCACATGTATGATCAGTCTTCGGGTGCTCCGTCGCTGCTGACGCCTCCACTGCCGACTGGGGCTCCAACTCCGCAGTACGCGCCTCCGCCGCCGCCAGCTTACTACGGAGCGCAGCCGCCGTTGCCTGGACAACAGCCACAGCTCTTCCTCATGCCTGACGGCTCGTACGCGCCGATGTACGCGCCCCCGCCGCCCGGAGCGTACCCACCCCAGCAACCGCAGGCTCCTACGCCGCCTAGCGAAGAAGAGTACCCTCCGCTTGGAGCTGCCCCACCCGCCAAGAGCGAGAAGAAGCCGGTCGCTACGACTGAGACCACGTCTGAAGCTGTCAAAACCAAGCGCCACAGCCGAGGTGGCAAGGGCAAGAAGTCTGCCGCGACGAAGGAAGAAGACAACACCCCATCAAGCGCCCACGGAGCTCAGAAGAAGTGGATGCCGAAGCAGAACGGAGACGCAAAAGCCAAGGGCCCCCAGCTGCTGCTCCCCTCGCAGGTCATGCGCCAGCAGAAGCCGCAGCAGTAACGCCACTTCATGCCATGAGGACCTGAGTCGCCCCGAGATTATGCACAAAGGTTGACTAGAGTATATGTTCAAAAATATACTACCAGACTAAGGCCCGCAAGCCCCTCCTCAGAACGGCGAATCCTTCACAATGATACGGACGACCAGGCTCCCAAGGACGAGAACCATCCCCACATCATCCTCACGCCTGCCTCAACACCTCGAAAGAGACAATGATCACTCATGGGCCGACGAGATTGATGCACCCCCCACCATTTCCACATTGTAACTTCGACACAAAGGATGGCTGCAGTCGACGTTGCCTCCTCTCCTCTTCTTGCACTGAATAGCCAGAGTCATGTGCTCGTTGGCAACGAATACGCGGAGGTGGCCACCATCGAGCAACTGCCACGAGGGACAGCACTCCACGCTGCACGCACAGCATTGATCAAGGAATCGTCTTCTCGAGCGGCTGCGTCGTCCAAGCAACCCACTGGGAACGGAACCGAGGTGAAGCTCGCCCACTGTGACTCGGCCTCAAGCAGTCTCAATAGCGGCAGTAACCCCGAGGACACTTCGTCAGCGGCCGTCTCTGCGGTGTCGGAAGAAACATCCAACAACGAACCACTGCGTAAAACTCCAAGTGCTGCAGACCTCGCTAGACGCGCAGCTCGGCGTGTCAACGTCTGGAAAAAGTCTGAGCAGGAACGCCGTGGTGAGGAAGAACGCGCTCGACAAGTGAAGCACGAGCAGGAGAAGAAGCGTCAGAACCACGTCGCTCACGCCAAGCAGAGACGCCGAGCGGAGATTTACGCTCTCAACGCGCTCTTGCGGCAACTGCAGCAGGAGAAAGTCGCAAAATACATCGCCGCTCAAAAATCTCAACGCGCTCTTGCGGCAACTGCAGCAGGAGAAAGTCGCAAAATACATCGCCGCTCAAAACCAACTTCAGGAGTTGCAGCAGCAACAACAGCAAGAGCGTTGCAAGGATGGCGGGGACCTATCGGAAACAACAGCAGCTTTATCCCAGGTTCGAGCTGTTGGCGTTTAACTCAGATGTATCACAAAATTAATAAAAAGACAGCGCGATGTCAGAACTTTCATAGGCTTAGCTTATGACTTCTTCACGTAAATGCAAGACCCGTACCCCGATTCAAACGGACGGTCCGCTTGCACCATTTAAGAGGAATTTACTTGAATCCATTGCGCAGATTTTGGAAGACTTGAAACTGCGTGAACACAGTCTGGAAGCCGTAGTCCTTGGTGAACATCTCGATCGTGTACGGGCTAAGTTTTCCTGAATCGATCGCTTTTTGCCACTGCAGAAACTTCTTCTCCATGTACTTGGGGTATACCAGCATTGCTTCAAATCTCTTGGTGACGTACTTGCGTTTGTAGGTGCTGAAGAGTTTGAAAAAGTTGGGGGAACGTGCTTCACCGCTGTTCTCGATAGTTTCTCCAGAACGCAATTGGGACGCGGTCTTGGTCTGCTGAGAAGCTGCTTCATAGCAAAGAGAACTGCCACTGCAACTAGGAGAACGTAACTCCAACGCATGCGGTTCTTTTAAGCGTTGACGACGAAATTGGTGGGGGCGGTACGTTTGCAAGTGAGGCCCGCAACCAACAAAAGCTACACAATGCGATGAGTACGGTCGTAAACTTTTCAGTGCAGGGATCTGGAGTACGGAACAACGTATCGTAAACAGTTTTCTTTATGAAGATGCAGTCCTCGTACATTTATTTACCTCCACTGACACGTGCATTAGAGTAGAAAAAAGAGGCTTTGTAGAAACGCCTACAACTGAAACAACGTAGACAAATACACGTTGTCCGTCTTTCGTTAATAAGAAAGCAACCGTTTAATAGAATTTAAAAAGCTCCAATTCTTCAGAGCCCCGACTTTCCTTTGCAATTGCATGCATGACAATCGTTGTCTTTATGAAGTATACTGTGCAGTAGTAGCAGCAATAAAGCACTTGCACTCAGCTCTCCAGCTCTTACGTGGCACCAATACCAAATGCCAGCACGAACACCAACCCAAGTAAGAAACCAAAAACGCCTAGACCAGTAGTAATGGCCACGATATCCCAGAAATTTGCTTTGATCGCCCGGAAAATATCGATGCCCTCTTTTCTTGTAATCCTGACGCCATTTTGCAACAGTGTTTTGGACAGTTGGATCACGTCTGGCTGTTTCGCCAGTGTCTTCATGCTCTCCGGGTTGGTTACGATCTTCTTGAGAACCTTGGGGTCTTTCTTCGCGGCGGTGTCGAGCTTGCTCAAAGTCGGGCTGTGCTGCAGTGTCATTATTACCTCCGCTTTCTTCGACAAAGCCTCAAACTTCTTGCTGATCTTGGGGAATTTCTTCAGGATTACTGTATGGACATGCTCTTGAGTCCCGAGAAGTACTTACATTGTTTTCATATCAAGGCATGCAACGACTACAATGTAGAATCACAACCCGATGAATGTATACAGAAAAACTTCGTTCTCATTATCGTTTACTACTACTGTACATGTATGTACAGTATATAGGCTCGAAACCCCGACCAATATTATCTGAGCCAATATACTCTGCAGCGAGCAAGTGAATCCAGCTTTTGGAATTGTACACTGCAGTTTCAAAACCTTTCTCACGCCGTCACCGTGGAGCAGGTCCCAGGATATCACGCAATACACGCGATAATGATCGATCCAAGCTTTGCAACGCTACGTACTGTACATGTAGTTACATGTATCACTCGCCAAGCAGACAAAAAAAAAAAGATTAACGGTTGGATGACGTGGCAATGGCAAGCTTCTTAAAAAGCCTGTACATTAAGCATCTGCAAGTTATCAATGCCAAGCTGCACACAAAATACAGATCCAAAAAGCCTGTACATTAAGCATCTGCAAGTTATCAATGCCAAGCTGCACACAAAATACAGATCCGCACACTGCTCTGCAGGTAGTTTTATCTCTTCCGGCTCCCTTTCTTTCGACTCCTCGACGTCTTTGGGGCTGCTCTTTTTTTCTTGGGGGCCTGCTGCTCTTCTTTCTGCTCGTCTTCCCCGGTTTCCTCCTCTTCGTCCTTATCCGCAGCAGACTGAAGAGCCTCTGCACCACTGTGATCTTCGTCGTCTCCACTAGCAGCGCTGTCTGCTGCTGCAGCAGCCGCCGCTGCACGCCGCTTTTGCTGACGTGAGCTGGTGCGTGTCGCCGGCATTGAAGGACGGCGTCGACGAGCTGCTGCTGTCCGCTTTGACGAGGTTTTTGCCGATTTGCTTGCGCGCGACTTCGTGTCTGCCTCAGAAGCAGACGCTTCATGACTCTCCGACCCGCTCACTTCTTCGCTGGCCGAGGCGACAGAAGCCGAGGCTACACGCGTACGCTTTCGAGGCGCTTTCGACGACGAGGACGGGGACGGAGCTGCTGAGCCAGTTCCATCACTTGCCAGACTTGTGCGCTTCCGGATGCGCGTAGACGCACGAGTGGGCGTAAGCGGTGGGAACCCGGCGAAGTCTCCCGCAGTCGCCTTACCACTCGAATCATGACTGTCGGAAGCAGTGTCCTCGGCCGCCTGGTTCTCAGTTTCACCAGCAGTGGACTCCTCAATCTCTTTGTCCTCGTCTTGCTTCTCCTGCGCCTCCTTGCGAGCGGCAGCTTCCTCTTCTTCTTTCTTACGAGCAGCGGCTTCTTCTTCCTTACGAGCGGCGGCGTCTTCTTCAGCGTCACGGATTTTCTGCAGCAACGTAGCCTCCTTCTTCACGCTAGCTTTACGCAGCGTCTCAGTGAGTGTTCTCGCGAAATGCAGCAACTCCACTCCCTTGCGTCGCGCTTCGGGCTGTTCACGCTGCTCCGCGTCTGTCACTACATGCTGGCAGAATATGCACACCTGTTCTGCGAACTGCGCCCACTCACAGATTGCACCTCCAGCAACACGCTCGTGGATCTTTTCCAGGTCCACTTGCTGCTCGTTCTCCTCCTTCGTCTCCTCCTTATTTTCATCTGCGCCCTTCTTCGAGAACAGTGCAGGGTTCACGTCCTTACTCTTCGCCACTGACACGATCTTCGACAAGACATCCAGCAACATGGTCTTACGTAATGCCTTCAAGCTCGCCAACGCTGCTTCCGCCTCCTCCTTCTCCGGGTTCTTCTCTTCCTCCTGCTTCTCCACCTTTTTCTCCACTTCCTTCTTTTTCTCGTCGTCGTCGTTCTTCTCCTTCTCAACTGTCTCCTCTTTCTTAACCATCTCCGTCTTCTCTGGGCCAACCTCCTCCACCTTCTTGTCCTCCTTACCCTTCTCCGTCTTCTCTTCCTCTGGCTTCTCCTTATCAACCTCCAGTGGTTCCTCCATCGTCACGTCCTGCTCCTTATCCTGCATGTTCTCCTCCTTCTCCTCATGTTGCTCCTGCATCACAACATCCTCGTCCTTCTTCTCTCCATCCTTCTCGTCCCTCGCATCCCCCACTTCCATCTTCTCGTCTCCATCCGCATCCTTCTTGTGTTCTTTCTCCTCAACCTTCTCTTCCTTCTCTTCCTTCTCTTCCTTCTCCTCCATCTTCTTCTCTTCCTTCTCTTCCTTCTCTTCCTCCACCTTCTTCTCCTCCTTCTCCTCCACCTTCTTCTCTTCCATCTTCTCCTCCTCCTCTTTCGTCTTCACCTCCGCAACCACCAGCGGCACGTCCGCTCTGGGCGAGGGCGTGGGCGTCCCATCACTGGCGGACTGCGAGGCCTCCCCCTCGTCCGGGTCCTCGAACCGGCGCCTGGGCCTCGTCCGCGGCCGCCTCCTCTGACTGCGCACTCTGGCCAGCGCCGAGTGCACGGGCACGGGCGTGCGGACGTCTCTGTCCTCCCTCTTGTGCGCCGCCTCCTCCTCCTGGCGCCGCGCGGCCTCGAACTGGTCCACGAGCGCCGCCAGCTCCGAGGCGAAAGTCGCCGCCGCCGGCGTCCAGAGCGCGAGCAGCGGCGCGAACTGCGGCTCCGGCAGAGGCGCCTCCCCCGCCGCTACGGCCACCGCCAGCCCCGGCAGACTCACGTCCTTCTCGCCGGCGCGCAGGGCCGCGATCTCCGCCTGGAGGAACGCGATGGCCTCGTCCAGCTGCGGCAACGCCTCGGCCTTCATTGATTACATGTATTGGGGAAATTGTGTTTCGGGTGCGTTATTTTAAAATAATTCCGAATCGGGTCCATTATTTTAACCCAACGTTATTTTTCCAGATCTACCGTGTTTTGTAAAAAAAATCACTGTAGCCAAAACATACCCTGATGTCAAACCGTACGCAGTTACCAAAGTATGAATGATACCAAAGTATGACTTGTAACCTGGGCGTACCATGCGACCAAAACGTAGTATGTATTCCGTATGTAGGGTATAACCATCCGTACCCTGTAGACACATGGTATCTATGTCTGAACGGCAGCTACAACGCCTCCCTGTCTTGTGCTGTCAACGATACTGGCAACTGAAATCGCACAACATTCGTACGCCGCATCGCTTTTTCTCGCTCCTTTTCACGCCGCTCGCAGGTGCGACGATTATGACCTGGCTTGTTGCATCTCTTGCATCGATACGGTGAGTCTCCATTGATGTACTCAACGATTATGACCTGGCTTGTTGCATCTCTTGCATCGATACGGTGAGTCTCCATTGATGTACTCGGAGCGGTTCCTGATCCTTACCTTTTTGGGACGTCCCCGCGTAACCGTGATGATCGGGGCTGTGATCATGTCTGGTATTAGATACGAGACGTCGGTGACCGCTACACTTGCGTTGACACACTTCTTGATGCGTTCTGCCGAGTAGTACGGGGAGATTGACGTCAGAGGGTCATTTCCGACAGCTTGTAGCGCGGCGCATGCATGAACACATGGATAATGGAACTCAGTCCAAAATCCACATGAGCACAACCGTAGCGACACGTCTACTGTCGCGTAGGTATTGTCCGAAAGCCGCATCACCTCAATGACACTATTCTAACTAACAGCTCTCCGTCGCAGATCTTCTTCTCCGGCCACGACGCGCTGCTGTTCCGCACCGCTGAGCCCCGCGACGCTGCGCTCTGGGTGGAAGCTCTCGACTACACGAAGGAGTTCACGTGGCACCTCTGGCCGTAGTTCAAGCCAACGCAAAAAGTGTCCTGGTGGACGCTTATTTCCCCTCTCAAAATCAATAACAATCATTCCTCCCCTTTTACTTGATTACGTACGTGGCGGCCACCCTCAGTTTTCGATTCCA
>JAIKVH010000498.1:0-12463 GCA_024679275.1 Phytophthora niederhauseri
GTCGGAGGCACTTTTACGCTCCCTTGGGCTTCGCCTCTCGTTCGGTACTTGGTTCCAGCCGGGATCCACCCTTGGGGACATCTCCATCCGGGGTCACCAAACCTTGTACACTGTCAACGCGAGTCCCGCCGGGGTCTGCTTCTCCCATACGCCACGTGTCACTGCTTCCCTTTCCCATAGTGAGCCTCTGAGCCAACCAATCACAGGCGAGGCTCGGGGAAGTCCAGAAAATCTCCGATCCCATCGTGTCAAGATAGTCGTGCAGTAACTCCGCAAAACAATCCTCCATTGACACCTGAAAACGCAGCGCTGAGTCGCAACTTCCTTGCATGACACGGTTCGGTGTAAACACACCCTCATCGGCCATGTAAGAGAGCATTTCACGGCTCTCCTCAGCCACCGCTAGCTGCCAGAAGCTCCGGATAAAATCGAACAAACCGTAGTGATTCTTGCCTCTCGCCCGCTCCAGCTTTGTCCTCATGTTTGGCATGAGGCCGGCAATAAAACAAATCGCTTCAGTCATCGCATTGAGAGGCTTGTAGTCGACGGCCTGGCGAAACTCGTCCGATTTCGGTTTCCGGAGAGGTAGAGCAGCACACGCCCACCGGCTACTGGGGTTCTTGTATACCCAGCCCAGCTCGACCAGTGTCTTGTTAAACTCCCGTAGGAACGTGCTCTGTAGCGGTGCGTACTGACGCGCTTTGCATCGGAACGGCTTCGCGTTTTCTTTCAGCTGCAATTTGTAGGGAGGGACCTTGGCAGGAGGATCATCACGTAGAACCAAGCGCCAAATGTCGTGCTTCAACGCGATGCGTCTTAGTTCATCCACAAACTCCCCTGGGAAGTTGTTCTCCAGTGCAGCATCAATCAGCAGTTCTATCCCCGCGCGGATATCAAATCAGACTGAGCATCGTCCTCGACATCAAAAGGATCATCGTCTTGCTCCAGCCGGTTGCCCGCGAGTTGTTCCAGCTGGCGCCTGACATCAATGCCCAACGAGAGCAGTACATCATTGCCGACAATGAACTCGTCCTCGTCTTCTTCGATGATAAGGCAAGTAACAGGATGCAGCAGTATGCAGTCGGATATGCAGTCGAACGGACTCACGAGCCTCCACATCATGACCGCCGACGGCTTTGCCCACGACCGGCTTTTGCAGCGGCTCCGCCTGCACGCCTGAGCCCAGCCGAGCGAGCTCCGCAAAGTTTCGGCGACTAATCAAACACCAGTCAGAGCCAGTGTCTGCACAGTACCGCAGCTCAAGGACGTCGTTCAACTTGATGGTGAGCACGCCACCAAGACGCTTCTTGATGCGTTTCATCCGCGCTTTGTCCACGCGGTTCGAGTGGAACTTCTTGGGTAGCTCCTTTTTTTCTTCCCCGGTTGCAGTCGGACATGACGCAACGTAATGCGCCCACCGCACTTCAGCCATCCATCTCTTGGCACGGCCGGCCGCACTTTTTCCACCGGCGCTTTTGACGCCGCTTTCACCACGCGATTTGCATCACCGTTGCGAGTTTTCTTCGGCCTAGCAGAGCCACGGTGGCCACTGCTACATATGTCCGCCAAAATCTTACGTCCCTGCAGCCTAGGAGCCCTCTCCGTCTTCGTAAACTGCTCATCATAACGGGCTCGCTTGCGGTACAGGAAGTCGCGATCTTGCTCAAGAGCTTTCGCCAAGACCAGATCATGCAGCTTGCATTCGTCCTTGAGTGCAGCCGGTGCTTGGAAACGAATTTCATTTTTCTCGTCCAGCTTCAGCTCGCTTGGCGACAGAGACTCGATCAAGAGCTTGCACTTCGCTTTCGAGCCGTGCTCGCCCTCAAAACAAGCCACGAGGCCATTTTCCTCAATGAGTTGGTTGCACTGCATGAAGTACTTCAGCACACGTTCGCTCATATCCGACTCGGACATGTCGAGCCGTAGCTGTTTGCTGAAGAGGCGATCAACGTCAGGGAGTGTGTCATTCTTGACCCGCTGTAGGATACCCGGACTTCCGACATAATCCGGTCGTCCGTCACATCGTCCTTGGACAGGCCACCTCAGCGGTAGGTGCATAGGGCACGCAGCAGCTTCTCGTCGATGGTGCTCTTGACGCACTCCTTCAGGCGCTCGTAGCGCTCCTCGTCGCCTTTGCTGCGAGCCTTGACACTTTCTTCGTACTCAGTACGGGCTTTCTTCCACTCGATTAAAGCTGAGTGGGACATCGACGTAATTCGAGGCGCCACCACCGGGATGAGCAGCGGAACGCCCACCGCACTGGTCCCGTCCCCAGCGACGGACCCGTCTTCACTTGTCTTGCCTCCGTGTATCTTCATCGTGTGAACGCTGGTTCGCTAAAGTCGACTTTGTAGTACGCCCACGAGACGAAAACGGTAGACAGGGTTGGGGAAGCTGGCACTTTCGTAAGTTGTTGTTGCCGATTGTATTGCTTAGTAGGAAGCAAAAGGAAAAGGGAATAACTACGAGGTTTAGACATTCCTGCTCTCGCTACTGCGAGAAGGAAGCTCTCCTGTGCGCCATGGTGCTCTTCGAGCCACGGCTTCAAGCAAGTATTGCAGTTGCAACTGCAACTGCAACTTGTGCCAGCTGATAAGAGACTGCAACCGCAGTAACTACCAAAGTGCAATGAGGGCAAGGCTTTCAACCTGAGCCCCATGCTACAGGCTGGGGGGCCATTTTTCTACTTGTTTTATCTTGAAAGTGCAAGTACTGCATTGGTTGTTCTCAAACAGATAGTTTAGAAGAAAGATACTCAGATGCGGTATGCCGATGTGACACAAGCTAAAGCTACTACGTAGTATAAATAAAGTGGACGCGTGTGCTCTAATTGGCGTTTGTATAGAACCCGTCATATCCTTTAGTGCCCGGCACAGTGCTTGTGCGTTGGGGTTAAGCCCCAACTGTATGGACATTTCTAACAGTCGAAGCCAGGCAGAAGATGCCCATGGATAGCGGTTTTGCAGCACAAGTTTGATATAAAACAACATTCGAGCGGTTAGTTGACGATAACTACGGCCATCAACTGCGCCTGCTTCGCAGCCGCAGCATCTGGCCGGTAATACAGAAGAGTTCAGCGAGAAATGGTGCAGCTAAAGTGGCTTCAAATGCAGGGCTCCCGGGCTCGTTTGTTAAATAGGTTAATTGCAACAAGTATTTAGCTCCTCAGAAGTTTTTGCATTCTCGCTAATTGCGATTTCGACGTCTCCTGAACGTTACCTGTAACTGGGAATACATTTCGTGACGAATTAAAGTTTATGAGGCTGGTAAACCAGCAAGCTGGTCTCCCAGGATAAAAATTGTCCAAAACTTTTGTCGCGGCCCAAAATCGTGTCAGTTGTATACTTGCCTATCTACGTGCTCAAAAATCTAGCTCCGCGTCAAATGCCTGCTATAGATCGACCTGATAGGTACAACATATCTAAATAGCGAGCAACTCTTCTAGAAGCTGAGATATGAACTCAAATGTGAGTGTCCGGCGCAGTGTACTCTACACTACTGTAGAGTTGTTGTCCTGGGTTGTATTTAACAGTGCAGCTTTTATTGGTCCGACCTTTGCAGATTCTCCGGGGAGATCTGTAGTATTACCCCCTCCCCCCTTGTGTACTGTATATAGCTTGCTGGTTGGTACTCTAGAAACGCTCGTGTTGTGTCGTAGTGCACTACTTTTGTAGTGAGTAATACTCACACATACTAATAGTAGAATGACTAAAAAAGTGGTTGTGGTAGTCGAAGGTCAGCTCATGCTGCGGGCCGATCCAGTTCCGAGCCCCGCTCCTATATTTTTGAGGGTGTCCTTACTTTGGTAGAAGTTGGCAGCACAAATGGTTAGCATCCTCCGCGGTGTCGGGGTCTTTCCATGGATCTTCTCGTGGGGCTAATGAGAGGTGTATTGCCTCATTGCCTGGGCGAGGCGTGGAGGTGCCCCACGTAAAAGATATCGACGCGACGATCACTGCCACATTAGCTTCGAGAGCCCTTCGGTGCCCTGAGACGTCAGCCCAAAATAGCCTTCAAAACACGACGAGATCCAGCGCGATCACCAGTCGATCTGCTCCCGCGTTCGAAAGCTTGGTTGCGCCACCGATCCTGACGGAATGGGTCGAAAAGCGGGCAGAGTCCAATCCCACACTTGATGCCGCCATCTTGATGATCTTCGCTACCTGGCTAGACAAAATCCCTCCTGACTTGCCCGTCTTGAGAGCAGGGTCGTCTGGGTGTGTTTGTAGTCGTTTCGCAGTCTTCCTAATCCAGCGTGCCGCGCGCACTGGACAAAGGATGTCATCGCCCGAAATATGCTGAAACCTGAACTTCTCTCGTCCGAACTGGTTGTTTTTGGTGCCACGCAGGAGGATACCCACGATAGAAGCGCGCCTTGGCTTGACGGTTTGGCCCTGATCATTGCAGAATCGAATGTTGCCCAGCCGGAGAACAAACGGATGATTGCGCTTGCCGATGAATTAGATACTCCGACCTACGGAGCAAAACGAAATACGCGAACAACAAGCCACCCCATAAGAGTTCATGGTTAGGTCGACGAAGATCCACAAAGGAGTGGATCAGGCGGAGTAAGCTTGGCGACAAGGGTTGTTGCTTGAGCACAGGGCTGGTAAAGCGTCGGATGCCGCTGAGGAGCAGCGCGTGCTGGGCGGTGACACCGGGATCGTATCCCAGCTCAAATCGGTGTCGCCACCGCACTGCACACAGCTTGGAACAGATAGTGCTGTAGTAATTGCCGCGTTGGCTGCGGTTCATGCCGAACTTCCAAAGAAAAACCGCAAATCCGCCAAGCTGAGCGGTGGACTGCGCCGTCGCCTCACGAGACAGCCACGGCGAGTAGCCCATAAAATCACACCACGAAGTCCACTGTCGCTACACCCGTCAGTATGATCGTTTTGAGGAGTCGGCTAAAGCTCCTGCACGGAGCAGCGCTCCCAGACCGTCGAGAGTTTCCGCAAGCTCGGAGGGATTGAAACCTGCGTCCAGCCAACACATAGATTAGTAAAGAGATCCGCCATCGCCTGCAATTCCCAGACTCGGCTGCCAGCATCTGCCATCATATTGTCGGCGCCTAGAATGTGCTCGGCCGACACGTAGAAATTGAAGCGAGCTTCCTGAAGCGCCAGAAGTCGTAGCAACATCTGTGCGAACGGATTTCGCGACGTCTTCTTGTTGTTCCACGCCACCGCGGACGTGTTATCGATCCGCATCCGCACATGCACGGCGTGGTCAGTGTCGCCGGACCAGGCGTGCCCCCACACAAGTGCCGCATACACAGCGCTCATCAGCTCGCGCAAGTTGATACCGAACGTGAAAGCACAGTCCGCTTTCTGTTCGGCGATGGTGTCGAGTTCTTCCGAGTCAAACCGTACTTGCAGGAACTCTCGGCAGGACGGATATATAGCGCACAGGCCATGGTCGCTGGCGTCCATAAGCAGTTCCACCGTAGGTTGCTGGGAGCAAATAAACCTAGCGAGAGGAATCGCATTGAGCTTCGTCGTTGACAGGATAGCCAGGAACCACCGCAGGTCGTCCAGAGCATCCGCCGAGAGAGGGAACGTGCCGAGCGCCGGAGTCCGACGCTGGGCGCTTGCAAGTCGCTGATAAAAAGGTGCTGCTGATCGCACACAGGTCGCCACATGACGCAGCGAGCATAACAACCGGTTGAGCTGGGACCGAGAAGCTTTGGTAGAACTTAGTAGTACACGAGCACGACCGCGCGCCTTGTCGATCTTCGCCGCAGAAATTGACACTGTGCGCCGCCGGAGGTCCCAATTCAACCCAAGGGCCGTACCGCGAACAAAACACTCGGTGAATTTGTCCTCGTTGCACGCGCTTGGACCCAGTACAGCCACCATAGAAGCTCGCAGCGCCGCCGACGCTTCGCCTAGCCGTGACCCGATAGCAAACTCCACACAGTTGTAGTCGTCGCACCATACCTTGCCATCGAAGGTCGATGCTCCGCGCACCGATTGAAGAGGCCAAGCTGACCGCCGCGAGGAAGCCTACAAATGGTTGATGGCCTGCCCGCGATACCGTAAGCGGCCGGCGAGTTCCGCCAGCCGAACGGGCAGCTCATGTCGATAACCAACACACCGAGTTCAGGGATAGTACCGGCAAATTTTCCGCAGTGGTTTGCATGAAGGGGAATATGCCTGAACGCGCCGCTCACGTCTCAAGACATCATACGCGCTAAGCCGGGAAACTCATGCTCCACTACCTCGATGCGAACAGCGATTGCCTGCACGCCGTCGTAGCAAATCTCGATCTCCGCGTCAGGTACCGTACAGGAGTTGACCGACTCGTCCTTGGGGAGCGACAAGTCGTGAATTACACGGGCGTCCTCGCTGAGTGGTTTATCACCTTTCGGGACCGCGCCAAACGGACTGCAAAACACGTCCTCGCGGCAATCGAGAAGATCGATATCAAAGACGAGATACCGATTCTCATCCTGACCTTTTCGGATGTTTTTGATCATAGCGTTGCGGACACGGCGCGCGGGGCCGTGATTGCGAGGCAGCGAGGCTTGCGGGGGTGGCAGCGCGCGCCAGGATGGAATTACGCCGTGCCGAACGGCGGTGCCCCACTGTGCTGCGTAGCGATAAATCTTCCACGCCGGCAGGTGATCCGGTACTGCTAATGCCTTATTTGGGCTCGGGTCGGACGAGGATTCTCCACGAAGGAGCCTGATCAGATCCGGAAGCTTCAAGCCGGATCGTCGCAAGAGGGCGCTGTACGCCGCTTGTTTGTTGTGGTCCAGCATGTAGCGCGAAGACCCTCCCTTGGAATCGGCACTGACAGAAGGCAGCGAGTGTGGTGCAGGGATTCCCCAGCGGCTTAACTCGCACCGGAGCCGGCGTTGGCCGGCAGCCTGTCGCTCTTGGATAGCGAGCGTCCTTTGCGTCATCACACTGAGTCGGAGATTGTCCACGCAAGCCAAGTAACTGCACACATGGGATTCGCTGGTCGTGCTCTGCGTTCGCAGCACATTACGGGCTGAGGCATGATCGTCGGCCGCTTTGCTGCGGCAGCGAACCGCCTGCCGGGACGATGATCGCACTGTGGACGGCGGAAATACCCACGACGCCGAAGTTGAGGGTCGTGGGACCTCTGCCGCTGAGACAGGGGCCAGACGCGCTCGCGGCCTCGACGGAGATTTTCTTGACACCGACACTGTTGGCGGAGGTGCTCGCGCCGACGCCACCGCGGTGATCGGACGTAATTGAGTTACCGGATCGGGAAGCGGAGGTGCTCGCGCCGATGAAGCTGAAGACGGAGAGGCTGGTAGCAAAGTTCGCGCCGACGCAGCCGAGGTCGCAAACGTTCGAACCGTGGTTGGCGGAGTGGTTGCACGTACCAATGATGTTGGATGTGGGTCCCCAGGCGCAAGCAAGGACCGCTGCGATGAGAGCGAGGGTCCCTCCAGAGCCGAAGGCTCAACCTCGGATGCATTCGCTTCCGTGACGAGAATAGTCGAGCGAAAACGAGCACTCGGACAAGACTCTCGCGCATCATGCAGCCGTGTGGCGCGAAGTCGTGCTGTTGCAGGGCTGCAGACACGTCGTTCACCATGGGTTTATCAGCACCGCACGCGTGTATTATTGGGTTAACCCTCTGTAGTGCCGAGCCTTCAGTCCCGCCAACGCCTTGCGGAACGGGATCTCGGACCGGGAGTTGCGTGCGGCGCGAAGCAAGGGTGATCGACGGTTCCTCTTGCGGCACGCCGCTGTGCCATCACAACTCCAGGAATTCCGGTTTCAGACCACCGTATTTGGCTGCGATAAACTCCTTGACAACACCAGGTAGCGATCACCGTTGAAAGTGGCGGCGATGTGCAGATGTTCACTCCAGCGCAGTACCGCGGCATCCTTGATTGGAGAGGTACCGCATACAGAGCTGCTTTCCGTTTTCCTTAGACAGCGCGCTCACGACGTTGTCTGGCAACCGCTTGGCCGAACCGCCCGCTCGTGTTCGCTGACGTCCGTTAAACTTCTCCTTCCCAAAAGGTTGGGACCCCCGCATCGCGTGCTCCCGACGCAGAGATTGCAACTCACATTCGTGGATGGCGTTCTGGACTTGGACGTAGGATTCGTGGGCGACGTTGAACTCGCGCTGTATCTCGCCGCAGCGAGAAATCACACATGTCGTACTTGGCCAGCATCACGCGGCGTGAGCTAGTGTTGATCCGTCCAAAGTGAAGTATTGAGAGTCCTTGAGTCCCAAATTCCCAGGCGTAGAAGCATTTTAACACGGCCGGATGAGACAGAAAAGCCAGCAGCTCGATCTGGGCTTGCAGGTGTTCGACAAAACGCTGAGAGGCCATGTTAGCGTACGTACCGTTGACGCATACCATGTGGACTGTATTCTGAAGTCGCGATGCCCTGAACAGGCCCTTGCCGCCTGCGTCAACCGGTCCGGCGTCAAGCAAAAGTTGGTGAGGTGCAGTTGACTGTTCCAGCTCATCCTTGCGCCGCTGCCGAGCCATGGTCCGCACTCCAAACTCATCTAGTTCGTAGTCCCGTTGCCTCTTCGGTACGTTCCGTCCCGCCGTTGCCGGTTGCTCCGTGGCTCCGTCCTCCAGACTATCGTCACTGTCGTCGTCGGACTCTTGCAGTGGGTCGAGTCCGGTCCGGATGTCGGTCGCGCTCGCAGCAGTGGGGCGGGAGCTGGTCCCCTTGCCAGGCTCGTCGAAATAGACTCCCCGAAAGTGACAGAGGATGGAGCTCGGCGCTTCCCCTCATGATAATACACGAAGTTCAGTACGTACTTCGTAGAAACTTGCGCGACCTGCATGCTGGAAATGCCAAATAGAGGGATAACCCCAGCCTCCGACACATCATTGATCCCAATCTTCCTGCAGATCACATCCAGCGAGCGGGAACGGCCACGCGCATGGAACGCTTCGTAGGCGGCCTTGTGGATGTCTCGCATCTCGGCTAGCATAACCGATAGGACAGGCTTGCCCTCACACAGTCGCATTGCGTACGTCTCGGTGCCAGGTCCTGGAAAAGCTGCTTGTCGTACACAAAGTCGAGATTGCCGGAGGAGGTCGCGATGTGAAAAATGCACTTCTTCACCGGGCTTTCGCTCCAGCGGTACCCCGTCACGACGCCATATGTCCAACGCTCCGCAGCTCCATCCCAACGATGCGCAACGCAGACGCAGCTCCCGACGTACGTCCCCAGGCCGAACTGAGCCTCTTCCGCGGACACCTCTCGTCGTTTCACAGCGGCCAGCGGAAGTGCGACCGAGTAGGCGTCCAGCTCGCTCCAGCGGCCGCTTGGGACTCGTTCGATCGCAACATCGTCCTCGCTCGTGGGTTCGCCGACGCCGTAGGCGTAGCCCGTCGTATCCAGATCGCCTGGTTTCAGGTAGTAGTACCGGCGGTCGGACATCCGTGGGGCCGAGAGCGTAGATTGAGGGCTGACGGTTATTAGCTTTAGACTAAAAACTTAAGACTGAGCCCGAAGCTCGGTTGCTTGGGCTAGCGCTGCGTTGTGATCCTAAGGGACTGGCTCCTGGTCCGTGCGTGTAAAGATCGTCCTCGCAGATCCGGAAAGACATGCCTGCGCCAACGGGTAATCATCCATTCTCAGGTGGGGCCCCACACTACATCTACTGTACTACGGAGTCCGCACAACCTTGGCAGATTGCAACCGCATCGAAGCTTCCTACAGGAAATACAGGAAATGACAGCACTGTATGCCACACGGTTCGTATCTGATCCAATTCGACACGGTATCTGATCCAATCGATCCAATCCGACACAAAAGATCTTGACGAGTCACTGCCTCGCCACATATGCGCGTGCGTAGCACACGGGCTTAAACCCAGACATGTATCTCGTGAACACTATCTGTGGTTTGTGATCCGTGCGCGGAGCACGCGGTCGTAAACCCAGGCAAACCGAAAAGTAGCTACCGTCTTACCCCGCATAGTACACATGAGCACTCAAATAAAATATAGCGCCCTCTGGACACTGTATTCGTTTACAGCGACTGGGCGCTATAGAATGAACAAACTCGCCAACTTTGAAGACGGACGCTTCATAGACATATATTAGTATTAGTTATAGGGCCTTGATAGGCAATGTTCTGACGGTTCAACTGGTTAGATCATGGATTAGCGATCAGCTGGCCCATGGATCGATCCCGTTCGTGTCAATTGAGGGCCCAATATGGGAAGAGGGTATGTCGCGAGTCAAAAATCGTTATTCCCCGCACAGAAAGGTATGTCCAACGCTTGTCATCTTACTCAAGTGTGAATAATCAGAGACTAACATTGTTTTATGTCCTACTCTCAGCCTACACTAGATATCCATCAACCTCAACTGCAAAAAAAACACCTCTTCGAGCCAGGCAGACATTCTTGGTGGCATTGTCGACAGCATACGCGAAGGTCGACGTGAGGCGGCTCTCATCGTCAACTGTCTTGAGGGTAATGTTCCAACCGTGCATCGCGAGGTAGGCCTCATCGAGTAGACCATCCAAGTCTCTCAGGGTGGCCATGTATCGTGTCAGCGCCGACGCATACTTGTGTGGCGTCATGTCCAGATCGTACGACAGACAGCAAAATAGACTGGAACACGCTCTCCGGCACATACCAGTCAGGCGCAGCGATGCGTAGCAGCTCCCGGCCTGATCTCTCCGTCACAAGATGCTGGTAAGCCGCGTGCCACTCATTCATGTCCAGGTCCGGGTTGAGGAGGGCCTTGAGCGGTGGGTGCAAGTTGTCCATCTCGAACTGCTCTTTCGCGACAAGACCGCACAGAGCGAACGCCTTCTTGATGTCGGCCACTGACTTGGTCGCCACCCAGTCGAGGGTCCATTGGGCCACTTTGGCGTAGTGGGGCACCTTGGGATTGCCCGCTTTGGTCTGAAGGCTTGAGTCCCGTAGTGCAAGACTGATGTAGTCGTCGTACTTGGACTGGTAGTACTCCTGGTAGCTACGATTGATAGCCACATCTAGAGGCTGCAGCAGATTCGTGAGGTTGGGTGGGACCAACATAACGAAGATGTTGTAGCGCTCAAGTCGCTTCGAGTCCGCGAGCTTCACATGGCACCCGTAGGAGTCAATCAGGTAGAGTACCGGTTCGCGGTACAGCTGTGTTTCCTTCCGTGCGCAAACCACCTTCTCAGCATGAGCTAGCAGTAGATCGTCGCTCCACATCCCCGTCCTGTTGACATCAACCAAGACGCCCGGCGGGCACTTCGGCTTGTTCTTGAGCTCCGAGAACAGGATGTGCGGTTGAAGAAACTTGCCCTCGCCGGTGATTGCGAACGTCGCCGTAAAGCGCTTGTGGTTCGATCCCCCTTTTCGTAGGAGCACCTCCCGGGAGCCTCTCGTAGTGATAGTCGATTTGGGCTCGGTTTCGAAGTAGCGCGGCACCTGATCCATATTAATGATGTTCTTGGCTTTGATGCCATGCTGGGCGATCAGGTGCTGCGCTCGCTGGATGAAATCGCGACAAACATCAGGGGAATCGGTCGGTAGCGAACGCGTGGTCGTCTGCCGACGAGAGACCAAGTTCCTGCGGTTCTTGAAGATCCATATTAATGATGTTCTTGGCCTTGATGCCATGCTGGGCGATCAGGTGCTGCGCTCGCTGGATGAAGTCGCGGCAAACATCAGGGGCATCGGTCGGTAGCGAACGCGTGGTCGTCTGCCGACGAGAGACCAAGTTCCTGCGGTTCTTGAAGCGCGCTAACCAGCCTGAAGAGGCCTCAAACCCGGTCGCGTCGTCGCCGTGCAGCTGGCGGTAGATGTTGCCAGCTTGGAGACGGATGTAGGAGTCCTTCACGCGAAGACCCTTGCGGTTCCGATACGAGACCCACTCATACAGCCTCTATTCCTGCTCGCTGTGAGCAGGGCGTCTCTCGCCTCCCGTAAGTCGGCGAGACGTGCGGGTCGCAACCATGCGGTCCCGTGAAGCAGCAAGCAGCTTGTCCTTCTTGGACCACCATCCTCGAATCGTGCTCGCGGAGATGCTATGGCGGACACCAAGAGCATGAAACCCACTACCTTGGACATGGGGCTCATACTCGGCCAGAATGGCCAGCTTCTCGGTAATGCTGTAGCTGCGGCGGCTTGACATGGTTGGTAGGCTTGTAGTACTGATGGCGTGCTGCTGGTAAGAGGCTTCTTTGGAAGTGAGGACCTCAGTTCAAGGCTTGCAAAGCTGGCCTAAGTAGAATGGTTGGAAGCTGTTGGGCTAGCCAATTTACTACGGCGACTGTATAAGCACTGGCTGTCGCTTCATCTGGTAAAACCCTTATCGCGGTTACTGTCCTTTTATTTGGCTATGCGCAATAATCGAGGGTTTAACTTTGGAGTTTTTATTATGGATTTTTTATAAGTACGCCCATGTGTATCCGTAAGTGGCATGTTTCCGGTCACTTCACGTTTCCGGTCAAGCCAACTCTATATTAAGGGACGATTTTTGCACCAACCTACTAAAGCCAAT
>JAIKVH010000499.1:0-14144 GCA_024679275.1 Phytophthora niederhauseri
CGCATGAATCCAATAGCTGGTGGTGCTGACACAAAACGGCAGCCGCAAGGCCTGCGCGGCAACACCAACGCCCTCACGCAAGACCACTCAGACAATGGAAGCGTAACACTATGATCGCCACGACCGCTACGAACGACGAGTTTTCAAGTTGGGAGGGTATTTACCTTTGACATCTCGTCGACTAAACGATGTGGCCACGCTACCTTGCGAACCAATAGGTTAAGGACCCAAACATGGCAAGATGCGAAAGCGCAACCTTTACTAAGAACCCACTTATTTTAATAAGTAGGCTCTTAGTAGTAAACTATTTATTAACATGCTATCTCCAGCTCAGTGAGAGGTGCTACTGGGCAGTTCCGGAAAACAGGAAATCCGGATCAAAAAGATTTGGGTTAAAATTAAGTGTACGTATTGGTATGTGAGTTTAAGTAATACATGCTTAAGAAGCACAGTCATCATGCTGCTCTTGGCAGAGCAACACGAGCGGACATGAAGCTATCTTCTCTGCTTTAGCTTCGATTCGGCCGGAGGGGACATCGCTCCGAGCAAGACACGTTTTCATAACCCTAGCCCTTTACCTCTTTCGTGCTATCGTTGCGTATGGTCTGATGCGATTGCCCGAGGCCCTCCTTCGTGGTGGTGGGAGGCTCGCACTCTCACTTCGACAGATAACACACTGCAGCCATGACTGGTAAACTAGTTGTGTTGCGACTACATTATTGCCGTCCTAAGCGACGCCACCTTCGGCTTGGTGCGGGCGGCACTTACTACGTACGCTAGACGATTATGTCCCGGCAGTGCCGGACCGGCACATAGAATGGCCGGTACATGTACCTCTATATACCGGATGTTGCCTTGTGAAGCGGCATGACCCCGACCAAGAAAGCGCTTGCCGCTAAGTTAGCTAGCGAGCACAGTAACGCAGATAATGGACTGCAGTCTCGAAGGAGTGATATTACTTGTAACTAAGATGAAGAGAGGTCTACCGTTTTCTCATTCATTGCCGTTGCGGCTTTTGTTTTTTCAAAACCACCCACGGAACCTCTGTTTTTGCTCTCATTGAGCTGAAGATGGCATGTTAAAATAAGATTTATCCATTTTGCAGGATACGCAATTGTTTTACGGCATATAGAATCAGGATTCTCATAAGCGTATCGCTCACGAAGCCGCCTGGACTCACAGCCCTGGTTGCTACCGAAAAATTGCTATCCCAGCCTAAGCGTATCCCTAGTTTCGCAATCCTTCCAGCACAACTTCGACGTACTGATAGGATATTTTTTGCCTTTTCACTGTCTTGTAGTAGAAGACCATTCACCTGCGCTTGAAACCGATACATTTATAACATGTGAGTACCGTCGGCAACCTTTTGCGTGTTGCGACGTAAAGAGAGAGAAGACCCCAGGTACTTGACCTGGTGACATATATTTAGGCACTTATTTCGGAGCCGAACTACCCACGCTACCCGGGCTCTGCGACGCTATCGTGATGATCTAGATCGGCGAGCCACTGACAGACAGCAGGATTGTATATAAAGACTCCATCGAGATATCCTTTTCGGTGCGTGAGGGCCCTAAACGAGAGGCTAAAGCATTGTTTCTCGATGACACCGCTGTAATATGACCTGCCGACACTGCTATCTGTCGGTTGATGGTCATGCTCATGTTGTAGGTAGTAGAGAAACACGAGAGGGAGGGGCCAAAGTGCCTCCTGGGTTTTGGCTTGTGGTGCTTGAGAGGGGATTGGCAGAACGGAAAGTGGGGCCGCATTCCTCTCACATTGCCAAAGCTGCTTTGACCCAACATTTATTTTAAGTGCATCCTTAAGGTCTTATCCTAACAACAGCGAGCATAAGAATAAGAGGAAACCTCCGCCACTCCCCCTTGCTCGCATCGAGCACTCGACAATGACTGCGACCATTGCATCATTGGAGATGATGAACTTCAACTTTCGCGCGTACTGGTGACGTTGCAAACCTCGCGCATCACCATCCTCTGGTAAACGTCACCAGAGAAACACATGCGACGATCGCATCACCACAACCTTCGCGGTACTTATAGTTGGCGGCGAACATCACCACCATGCAGACCAAGGCAGCTCGGTCGTCTTCTGTTCCTCGTTGTCGCTCTCGGCGACAGACTCCCAGCATCTCGCGAAATTGCGCGAACTTGACTCGAGCTAGTGGTTTGGTAAATGTATCGGCTGTCATCGGATCAGTGTGGCAATGACGAACTGCGATTAGCTCACGTTCGCCAAGGTTGCGGACATAGTGATAGCGATTTTCAATGTGCTTCGATCCATTGTGCTTCACAGGCCTCTTGGACAGTGAAATCGCAGCAGTGTTGTCACACCAGAGTGTTGGCACCGTGTTTTTCCACATAAGCCCTCGCAGCCACATCACATCACGCGCTCCTTCATTCATTGCCACATACTCGGCCTCCATCGTGCTCTGCGCGTTCAGACCCTGTTTCCGCGAGCCATACGACACTACACTGCCATTTAGCATAGTGACGTAGCCACTGACTGACTGTCGGTCCTGCTGGTCATTTGCATAATCAGCGTCGCTGTAGGCTTCCAGTCGCAGCAGCTCCACCTCCGCTAAATCAATGACTTTCATTTTAGGCCCAAAGTCCTTCGTAGCTTTTAGGTACCTCAGGACATGTTTCGCCTGCGCAAAGTGATAGCACCATAGTTGGATATATACTGCCCAAGGCTTCGAACCACGTGCGAGATGTCAGGTCTCGAGCCTGAACCGAGATACGGCAGGGCACCAATTATTTCTCGATATGGCAGCTTGTTCATCTGGGTGGTGCCAACTCGTTCTTGTTCGATGTCGCTTGTACCGCCCTCAGATGTTGCTACGCCACGACAATCCTTCATGTGAAATCGCCGCAGTAGCTCCTGGATAAAGCTGCTTGGCAGATGAACACGGTGCTCAGCTCTCTGTCGATCCCAACTTCAACTCCAAGCAAATACTTCACTGGTCAGAGCGCGACAAGCACAAAGCTCGTGGCCAGTTGCGTTGCGACGCCTTCACAGCGCTGACTAGTGCCCATGAGAAGCAGGTCATCTACGTACACCGTTAGTAGTATTACGATCTCCCTCTGCTCGTGAAGAGTGTTGACCGTGATCACTTTCAAGTCGAACGAAGCCGAATGCCACGAGATGAAAGCCGAATGCCACGAGATGACGGTGCAGAGTTTTGTTCCACACGTAGGGGGGGGGGCTTGCATTAGACCGTACAAAGACTTGATTAGCTGGCCGATTTTGGTATTGCCTGGTGCTCCGCTACCCTGGGGCAACTCCATAAAGACGACTTCAGACAGTGTGCCGTGCAGGAAAGCGGTTTTGACGTCATACTGCAAAATCATCGAGCCCCGTTGCACAGCGTAGTACACCACAGCGCGAATCGTGTCGAACCGAATTACAGGAGAAACGGTCTCATTGAAATTGACTACATAGCGCTGCTTAAACCGTTGTATAACGAGACTAGTCTTGAAACGCTTGCCAAAGCCTTTCTTGCCCTTCTTCACCGCAAACACTCAGCAATTGGTGATGACTGCGGCTTTTCCAGCAGAGTTTCTATTCACTACGATCAACACTCTATGGCGCCGCAGCGACCCCAGTATATCGTCCATTGCAGCTCTCCAGTATGCTGCATACAGTGAGCGCATCGCCATTCGGTACGTCTTCGGAATAGGAACATCGCGTGCATGCAGCCGAGAAGTATCACGAGGGTCCAAAGAATACCTCGGCGCTTGCAGCTTTCGCCTGTTCTTGCTTGGAGCTACAAAATTGAGCTCGGAGCCGTTGAACCTTGTGTTGCGCTTCCGTTTGCGGCCAAACCGAAGTACGTGATAGTGCGCAACGGTATCATGTTTGCTGGGGGCTGAACCAGAAGCTGCGGTAGATTCGTTGCCGTGCTGCGTCACAGAAATGGGCTTGTTCCTTGGCAATTGCTCAGTGACTGGCTGCACCGCTGCCTGAGTGGAGCTGCATGCCCATGGTTCAGGAGGGCCTGGTCGCACTAACACGCTTTTCTTCACCGATTCTTCAGTCACTAACGACCATAGCTTTTGCTTGCATCGTGAGCTTCAGCTATATCATCGTGCGCCAAAACTCGTAGTCGTCGGCTCCTGTGAGCTTGGGGAATTCGAGATCAGAGTTCTGTTGGGCCGACAGGCGGTCATGGTTACGCTTATTGCTCTTCTTCTTTTTGCTGGAGCGCTTGTGCTTCTTCTCGCACCCACTGTCCGAGCTGAACGAGCTGTCCCACGAGCTGGAGCTCGTGCTGTCCAAGTCCCGTGAGCTGTTGCTCGAGCTGTCGTCACTCGACAGCGAGTGCGATCGGTCCTCGTCTGGGGGTCGGTTCGTGCTGCGATTGCTAGTGGTGTCTGAAAGGGCATCCGCCGTGTCAGATTCGTTGCCAAAGCTGTCACCACCACTTGCACGTGCCGATGACCCACGGGTGCGAGGCATGGCCTTATTTGAGCTCATAACCTGTCGGATGGTGGTCATGCTCATGTCGTAGGTAGTAGAGGAACACGAGAGAGAGGGGCCAAAGTGCTACCTAAATTTTGGCTTGTGGTGCTTGAGCGAGGAGTGGCGGAACGGAAAGCGGGGCCGCATTCCTCTCACAAGTACCAAAACAGCTTTGACCCAACATTTATTTTAGGTGCATCCTTAAGGTTTTGTCCTAACAACTGCGAACATAAGAATAAGAGGAAGTCCCTGACACTATCTACGTCAAGTCGACGATAAATGCGCGCCAACACGAGTACAAGCGCTTACCGGAGGACGAGCAAGGGTTTATCAGCTTTTTGAAGGCGGTGTGGACGACATTTAGGCGCCAAGGCATGCCAATAGGGTAAAAAAGACTAAACCTATCCACAGATGTACTCCAAAACGTGTTGCGCAAGCTACAGAGAGCATTGGCGAGCTACTACAGTCGGAAAATAGAGAGCCGCCAGGACCAGCTTCCGTCGAATATTGGGCGATTGTACAAGCGCGCCAGCCTGACGGAGCCCCAGCTGTCCAGCCCGGCAATGAGACGTTTCAACAACTAAACTACGTTGCTAGACAAGTGGAGCAACACCACAAAGAGCTTTTGGCAGCTACAGCGGAAAGCAACAAACCTACTCGACGCATCCATATCCATTTAAATAGAGTTGCCGTACCCATCGACACCAATACTGAAGAGCTGCGTGATATTCTAGGGCTACCCGGATACGACTTGAGGCCCCCACTTCGTGCCCGGATTATTCCCCCAACGGCAGAGCCACACGGCCTTGCTGCGGTTGACCATGAGGAAGATAAGGGCGGTGAAGATATAGAAACCCACGAGGAAGATGAAGAAGAAACCAGCGAGCAACACCAAGGTGGAAGACAGCGATAGCGAAGCCGACGAGAAGTCGATGCCGAAGAGAAACAAAACGATGATAATCGAGAGCACAACGAAGCTGTAGTTTAGATTTAATCTTTCGCTCTATCTACAAACACATACTCTACTAAGCTAGATGAATATCCTGACTTTCGATAAAGGTTTTTTTCCTATGGAATCACTAGTGCGAGAGCATTCTCTTAATGCAACCTCCTTAACCGCTTCCGGATTAACCCGGAATGCTATATTGGCATGGTGAATTATCCAACGCTTTAGCAATGCAAAAGAAACTTCAATTGGGTTCAGCTGTGGGCAATATGGAGGAAGGAAAAGAAGCAGAGCACCGATTGAGTGCACAAGGTCTTCTAGTTCTCGATACATATGTATATTTGCATTGTCGAGAATCACATTGCTTCTCGGAAGCGGTCACGAATTTAATAGCGGCACGACGTTTTTCTCTAAAAGCCGTTGAGCCTAGTGTCGGTAGATATGCGCGCGTCAGACGGTAGAGCTGACGACGATCCCATAGATGGGCTGGTAGCACAGGGCGAGACATAATAGTGTTAATTATACTGGGTTGATTATACTATAGAAAATGTCTATGTAATCTACAGGCCTCTACCATTGGTTGGTTGGGAGCCAATCTGATTGGCTCCTGCCCGAGGCATATTAAGTGCGATGACGAAACGAAGCATATGGTTATTTTAGGAAGGGAGGAAATTGTCCTCACTTCCTCTTTTGCTTCGGACTGAGCACGTCTGATAGGATAGCAATAGGGTAGAGGAATAAAGGGGTCAATAATTCAATAGAGATAATTGAAGACCAATAAGCTTTGAGTTCAAGCTTTAAGATAATTTAACATTTCAAGCAAAGCACACGCTAGGACAGTATGTCTAGCAGTGAGGAAAATAAGACGTTGAACAGGCTCGTCTTCCCAAAGGACACCAGGCAGTTTGGTGTGTGGAAGGACCTGATCATTGGGCATTTGCGCCAGAAGAGTACGGCACTGGCTCGTGAGGCAATGCTGAAGGGGCAACAGAAGCCTGCCTTCAAGTATGAGGACTTGTTGGTGAGCAGTTGCGAGGTGCCTAAGCCGATGGATACAGAGAGTGAGGCACTGAACCGGAACTACGATTGGCAGATGGTGGTTCTCAACGATCCGGACAGCCGGTTGGGTCAGACGTTATCCCGAGCGTATGGAGTCGCTGCGCGTCTCGTTTAACGACGAGAGCTTGCCTGTGGCATGGAAGCGCTTGAAGGCGCACTATGTGCAGTCGAATGCGCAAGGTATGGCGGCATTGATTGCGGAGTTTGATGAGGCTTTGGCGATGGATTTCGCTTCAGTTGGAGAGCTCATCGTTCGCGTGAAGGAGACTCGCAACCGCATCAATAGGCAGTCGCGGGAAAATCTGAAGGGTGTGACAATGATCCCGAATCAGTATGCGGCGATCAAAGTGTTGTCACTGTTCCCGAGCCAGTACTGGGGAAATCATGTGGATTACAGCAGTGATGGGTTCCATCTGGATAAGGTTGAGGCACTGCTGCGCAATGTGTTATATTCATGGATAAGAGCCGGAGCCGGATTGCGGATATGCAAGGCAAGTCCGTGCCCGTGAACTATGCGGTGTCCAATAGACTGTTGGGCAAGAGAAAAGAAAGGTCGGACCATGCCAAGAAGCAGGGAGAGTGCTTCTACTGTGAGGGACGGTACAACCGGGATAGAGAAAAGCCGATTGTCCGAAGATGAAAAAGGATCGGAGCCAAGGGCTGATGCGTGCCAACATCTTCGTGAAGAGTACGCGGGTGGCTGTCCCACCTAAGCCAGCGGGAGTCGCTCATGTGAAAAGAAACAGCAAAGGCTCAAAGAAAAAGGGCAAGGCGAAGAGAGAGGAGGTACCGGCAGACGTGGCGTTGATGCAGCCGACCAACGAGACTAAGCATGTCGTGGCAGTACAGGCATCGCTGCCAAAGCAAGTGAGAAGCGACAGCACCACGCTGACGGATGAGCAGATCCTGAAAGATGAGGATAAGCTGATGGCATCTCCCCCTCCTTCTCCTGCGCCAAAATCATCGGCCTCAAGTGAGATGAGCGACAGCGATGATGGCTTCGATAACTGCGAACAGGGGCAATTCCCGGCGCATGCTGTGAAAATGTCGGAAGCATCTAGCAACATTGAAGAGGCTTCGATGACCATTGAGGAAACGGTAAGGAATTTGTACCCTGAGCTGATGGAAAAGGATACTGACATAACACAAAATGATTTGGTGTTGGATTCTGGTTGCGGCTATGGTCTGACGGCAGGCGCGTCATTGTTTGTGCGCAAACAACCAAGTCAGGAGTTTAGTTTTACTTTCGGAGAAGGAACTAAACATAGCAACAAACATGTTGGAATAATTTAGCTCTACTTTATGAGTCCTACTTCTCCGGTCCGGAAAAGAATTAACAGTTCTATAACCGACCATAATTCACGTTCTTCTACGTCAACAGAGCTGTAGTTGGCCTTGACGTAAAACCCTTTGTCTGCTGTATAGCACCGATTGTTTTTCAAATGCGTTTTCCCGCCATTGCGGTCGGTACCGGCCAGTTTAGATGGTCAAATTTGGGTGTGTTAGGTTTAAATTGGCAGCGTTATCAAAAATAACCCGATTTTGAGCCTAGAAGTACTCTGTAGAAAGCTGAAAGAGAGCTTATTCGTGTCATATATCGCCATAACCAATCGAATCTTGCCTGAAAAACAGCCAATCATGTTTGAGGTTTTTTCTATACAAATCACTGATGTTAGCTTTTTGTCCAATCAGAGATGGTACACCAGTGCATAACAGGGTCCTTCAACCAATCCCAGAACGATTTTTTTTAGCTTTTTTCATGAAAAACCTAACTGTTAATTCTTTCCGGACCGGAGAAGTAAAGGTATCAAGCCATTTCGGTTTGATAACCTAGCATAGCACAAGTACAAAGAGCAAAATCCAATATACTAAGTGTGTTTTGGCTGAAGCAAAGTGGGTACCAGATAGTAGAGAGTGCTAGAGAAGGGCACAAATTTGTCCTGTGGCGACACAAGTTGGTGTTTGTGGCCATAGCAGAATGTTGCGTATTATATCCAGGAGCGCACACTTAGAGATAGGCACATCCACTGCTCGGCGGTAAATGCACGGCCGGCAAATCCATTAAATGTCCCAGGATATACAAGGATGGAAGTCACATTGAAGGAGTGGCATGTAAAGTTGGGACATCTGAACAGAGATAACTTGATTGAGGTAATGTGTTACAACTTTGTCGTTATCTCCACTCCGGGTGCCCTTCTCCTTGCACCACGTCGGAGGGAGGTCGTTAACACAAGCTGCTCACCTAAGCACCTAGGGAGCGTCTTGGTAAGCAGGGTCTCTTCCAGTGCGAGGCCGTTCAGTGTCGACCAGACGTTACTGGCCTGCACGCATGGCTAGGATAGGGATGGCTAGGAGGAAACGTTATCAGCACTAGTGGTCGGGTAGCCCCACTAGCTGTTTCCAGCTCGTAAAGCCCGGTTATATACAGCAGGCAGCAGGAGCCCTTCGCACACTGGCACATGCGAGCTCCGCGCCACTCGGCCGAGGTGCTCCAACACCACAGCCCCTGTGGTCTTTCTCCACAGCCCTGCCGCCCTACTCGAACACTGCCCTCATCTGTGCACTGGTCTACCACGGCCATACCTTCGCTATTGCCGTCGCTTTGGCCGACGCTCTTCGTCGCTGCTCCAAAGACCGGAAACCCGTGCGTTCGGCGCAACTCGTGTATATTAGTCTTGACTCTCCACAATCCTGTGAAAAACCGCAACTGAGGGTCGAGTCGGCCGACCGCCGCTCGGTATCCTCCTACTCAGTCCTATCCCCGCAGCCTCTACTCCTACGCACGGGCGCCTGCCTACCTACTGGACCTCTCCCTCTTCGACTCCTTCTCCTTGCTCGTGGCCTCACAGCCTCACGTTCCTGTCCTTGATCTCGCCTCTCCTCGCTTGCATACTTCTTCGCCCTTGTCCTGGCGTGTCGCCCCACGCGCTGCGATCTTCTGCCGTCGCCGTCGCCAGCTTCAACCTCCCACTGCTTGCTAAACGACCGCCATCAGCCGGTGGCACTAGTCCACTGGCTTGCCCTCGTCACCACACGCCTCCAGGCGTACACCACGGCCCGATCTGGCCGATGTCCACCACACCACTCGTCCGTCAAGTCGATCACCTGCACGCAAACGTCTGGCGCTGCCTGTTCGTGGCCCTTCGTCACGTGACAGGCCATCCAACTACAACTTCATCCCAGGTGTGCCCAATTTTAGTAGGGCGGCACTCAGTAAGGTGCCATGCTTCTGCTATACATGCACGGAGATGAAGATGCGCAGAATGAGTTACAGAAACATGGTTGGAACAAGAGACCACCAGCCATTGAGCACGATCCATATGGATACCAATGGACCCATGCGGAGATTGGGTGTGTACGGTACGACAGGATCGATAAGGCACTTTCTCAGCTTAATCGACGATCAGACGTTGTGGCATTGGATATTCGTCCTCCGTAGGAAAAGCGAGGTAAATGTCAAGGTAAAGGATCTGCTGGTACAGCTTGAAAGAGAAGGGAAGTTCACAATCAGGCGGATAAGGTCAGACGGAGGCACCGAATTTGAACTCTGCTCTAGAGGCATTTTGTGCGGAAAAGGGAGTGACATTTCAAACCTCGAATGTCTATACCCCAGAAGAGAATGAAACAGCTGAGAGAGACCATCAGACAACAGAGAGATCATCACACAAAGATGGGAAAAGTGCGGTGTGCACTCAGAAACGCAAATTTACCGGAAAAGTGGTGGCCGAAGGCACTAAAGTATATGCCTTATGTGCGGAATTGCACGCCTATGAGTAGGTTGAAAAACAGGACACCTTATGAGTTGGTCAAGGGTGTGAGTCCGGACGTGAATACACTCCAAGTATGGAGCTGTGTATGCTTCGCATATGTACCAGAGGCAGTAAGGAAGGGCAAGAAGCTGTCCGCACGTGCCGCTAAGTGCCGTTTTCTCGGAATCTCTGAGGACACAAAAGGGTATAGGTTGTTGGATGTATACAACAACAAGCACATTGTAGCACGGTCGGTTACATTTGACACAGGAAATTGTGCGGATATTATAACTCGGTCATTCGGAAAAGAGCCTGATAAGTTGACTGCGGATGAATTAAAGGAGATAGACTCGTTGGATATAGTCCAAGGCAAAGAGAAGCCAACGCCAAAGGTGGTTAGTAGCGAGAGTGCAAAAGAGATGCTCAACACAGTGGGAGCTAAACGCACTAGAAAAGCGTTGCCTGAGACAGTGGGGGTCAAGCGCACAAGAAAACGGTTACCGGTAGCAGTGGGAGCTAGAACCAGATCTCAGAAGAAACGAGACACGGATGGGAAAGCCCTACAACGGTCAGAACGCACACGTAATAGTCAGGTGCGGTATGGAGACTATAAGTATTTTCAGACACATATAGGTAAGGCGATAGCGGTAGATAACATCGTCAACCGGGTGTCAGCTCCCAAAAGTATAAGAGAAGCACTGAGTGGGATCCATAAGACGCAGTGGCGGCAAGCACTACATCTGGAGTATCAGGCATTACTGGGGAATGGGACTTGGAAACTCACAAGGCTGCTAGCTGGTCAAAAGGCACTCCCGTGTCATTGGGTACTGGCGGTGAAGTACAACGCAGACGGATCTATAGAGATGTTCAAGGCACGTCTGGTTGCACAAGGGGATCACCAAGAGTTAGGAGTGAATTGCGATGATGTGTATGCACCCGTTGCTAGGTTTGAGGCGTTGAGACTTGTGTAGGCTATTGGAACGATATTGGATTGCCACATTCACCAAATGGATGTCCATACAGCATTCCTGAACGGATCGATGGACGGGGAACATGCACTATCCACCTGGGTATAAGCTTGCTGGTCATGCGGGACTAGTATGTGAGCTAAAGAAGGGCATTTATGGGCTCAAGCAAGCTCCAAAGATTTGGAATAAGGTCCTCCACAAATTCTTCTCGGGACTTGGTTTTGTCAGATGCAACAAGGAGTACTGCATCAATGAACAAAAAATGGGAGAGAGTTCGATCATTGTGGTCGTATATGTGGATGACCTTACGATCATGTCAAAGGATATGAGACTGGTCAAGCAGCTAAAAGCAAATCTTTCTGAGAAGTTTAAGATGAAAGACCTGGGATTACATTCTAAAGATGGAGGTTCGTCGGAACCGGGGGAAAAAGACGATGGCAATCTCCCAGCACAACTATATAGAAGAACTACTGAAGAAGTTCAATATGGAAAAGCGTGCACCGGTGTCAACCCCACAACTCTGAGGAGTGGAACTGGTGGCGGAGACAGAGATGTCAGCTCAGCAAATTGCAGCCCAGAAGTTTGATTATAGGGGGCTTGTCGGATCATTGTAATATCTTGTAAGGGGAACAAGTCAGACATTGTAAATGCAGCAAGAGAACTGAGTAAGTTTCTTTCGTGCTACAACGAAACTCATTGACTCGCTGCGAGGCGGGTGCTGAAGTACTTGAAAGGGACGTCAACGTACGGTCTACTTCTTGACGGGAATGCAAGAACGGTGATTTATGAGGTGTACACAGACGCGAGTTTCGCGTGTCAGCCAAAAGAACGTAACGGGATATGTTATCTCCATAGCTGGTACCAGTGTGTCTTGGTGTAGTAGTAAGCAAGGTTCAGTTTCTCTTTCTACTGCGGAGGCAGACATCATTGCACTTAGCGAGGGCGCTAAAGAGAGCGAGTGGTTTTGCTACTTATTGAGAGAGATGGGATTTCCTCAAGAGAAACCAGTGGCGGTATGGTGTGCCAGTAAGGCGGCCATAACCCCAACACTTTTTGGCCTAGAATCTAGGACCAAAACTCACTTAAGTACGATGTATTTAGCAGGGGTTTGTCCTAGAACCAGCAAAAAGGACCAAAAGTGACTTGGGGGTTGTATGGACGGAAATAAGATCCAGATAAGTACGAGGGTGTCATGTATAACAAAGACAACAACTGCTCGAGTGGTGTAATGGCTGAAGCCATATACTGAACACAAGTCACTTTAAGGAATTTGTCCTAAAATCCAGGACGAAAATGAAATGTGATATGTTACTAGTGACACTTTTCAACTGAAGCTTTTGCCATTATGGACAATGGTGGACACTACGCATAACGCAGCATGTAAACAGCGAATCAACGGCTTCTCTCCATGCCAATAAGATGGCCTATCTATCAAAAACAACACCAGCGTAAGCTTCTAACTTTTGGCCCTTGTTTTTGTCCTTGATTTGGCGGGTGTTGGGGATAAACACAGTAAAGAATCCGGGGAATCACAAAGCTACGAAACATATCGAGATTCGATATTTGTTTACGAGGGACCTCGTGGAAGAGGGGGGTGGAAGTTCGGTATTGTGCCACAGGTGACATGGCAGCAGACATACTGACTAAGGCTCTGCCAACGGGACAGTACATAAAGTTGAGAGAACTGATCGGAGTTAGAGACCCGAAGACTACGGACGACACGTAGTGGGAGTGTTGAGTCTAGTATCGGACCAGCGCCGTAGATATGCGCGCGTCAGTCGGTAGAGCTGACGACGATCCCATAGATGGGCTGGTAGCACAGGGCGAGACATAATAGTGTTAATTATACTGGGTTGATTATACTATAGAAAATGTCTATGTAATCTACAGGACTCTACCATTGGTTGGTTGGGAGCCAATCTGATTGGCTCCTGCCCGAGGCATATTAAGTGCGATGACGAAACGAAGCTATGGTTATTTTAGGAAGGGAGGAAATTGTCCTCACTTCCTCTTTTGCTTCGGACTGAGCACGTCTGATAGGATAGCAATAGGGTAGAGGAATAAAGGGGTCAATAATTCAATAGAGATAATTGAAGACCAATAAGCTTTGAGTTCAAGCTTTAAGTTTAATTAACAAAAGCTTTGTGAAACAATTTGCGTCAAAACGTTCCTCTAGTCATTGCCCATGCAAAAAACCAGAAGTGTCCATCGCAGCTAAGACAGACACTCTGGGCCAGAGTAAGAAGGTAGCAGCTTATTGTATTAGACCGCAAGCTCGGCAAAGCAGCCTCCCTTGCACGCTTACTCAGAATTTTCCGAGTGAGGCAGAGAGCGGAGCGCACGGGAAATTGCTGTCTCGGAAGTGTTTCGCAGTGTAGAAAATCGAGCTTAAAGTGCACTGCGCAGCTCATCGATGTAGTAGCATGGGTACGGCTCAGCCTATTGACCAACATAACGACACACCTCTGGTGGCCATCGTGATGTACGCTGCTTCCTCTCAACTCCCTCAACGTTCCCTCTACTTTGAAACCAACCATACCATCTCTGCCCGGGGCGCACTGACACGCCCAGAACACTGGTCACGTTGGCCATTTCTAGGTCGTAGACATGAACGAGGGTGACAGCACGCCAACGAAGGTCGCTTGATTTCGTCATCGTTCGCCAGCACAGAGATGATATAGTGACTGGAAATACTGTACACCGTTCACCCTAATTAGTCGTGGCACGACTAATTACCGTGTATTGGTCGGATGGTCAAATTTGTGCATGACCTGTTTTGGTGCACGAGCGATTACGGTGTACGGCTATTTTAGGTTTATTGCAGTGAAGCTGAACACACATTTTTTACATCAGCAACAAACGATGACATTGGTGGAGTGGTTTAGCCGCGTCGTGCTACGCGCTATGTCGCGGGTCCGAGTCAGCGCGCAGTGATAAAACAGA
>JAIKVH010000500.1:0-14135 GCA_024679275.1 Phytophthora niederhauseri
GAGGATCTGTGCACTCGCAACCAGCGACGCATCGCAGCGTTGAACGCCAAGGAGCGCGAGCGCAAGAAGGAACTGGAACGACAAGGCATCCTATCTCCAGAGCAGCAGCTCGAGGCCAAGTTCGATCGACTGCTCAATGCAAGCGCCTAAGCGCTAAATAATAGATTCCGCATGCAAAACGGACGGTGTGCAACCGTTGCTGTTGCTGCTTGAAGCGACGCGATCCGAGAGATACACTTGCACTTTCGCCACTCACGACGTCGAGTGCTATGACCAGCGGTACAAGACGGCACTCCACCAGCGGCTGCAAGCGTCCAAGACACCTCTTGGTTAGCTGTGGGCCTGGTCGAGCCAATGCTCTGGTTGATGACGGCGTAGATCAATTGGAGCGGAGAACTCGACATCTATCAAAGCTCGGCGTAAAGGTTTTGGTATTGCTGCTGGTTCTGCTCATGTCTTCACTTTTCGTAGCTGCAAGCCCGTCGATTGACTACAGGACGTTAACGTGGAGCGAATGGGAGGAGGTCTACACATCCACTCGGACCGATGCGGTGGCATTGTCGAGGATGTACCGCACAGGACCCCGTGTGAGAGCGAAGGTTCTGGTTGGAACCAAGATCTCCATGAACGACTTCCAGGCGGGAGAAGCCATTTTCCGCCAGCGGATCCAGGAGATCGCGGGGGTGGAGCGAATGGAACAAGTTCAGCTCGAGTATCTGCAGACCGAAGCGTGTTCGGAGGAGGAACAGCAGCCGTACTACGTGGCGTTGGGGATATCTGCGTTGCCCCCACCACTCGGTAGCAGCGGAAATGGCTACACCTCGGACGCTTTAGCCCTGATGCTGCCTTCTATCAACGCTGAACGCGAGCGTATTGCCAAGAATTTGAAGAATGGGAACATCGTGAACTCTGCTAACGTTACCGTCGACAGCATTACGCTCTTTGGTACTGCTATGACCCTGGTTGATATGGCGCTGGAGGGTGAATCCTTTGCTCAGTTGTACCTGAAGCCGTGGGTGGGCGTTCAACTCGCCATTGCATCGACAGTTTCGGTCACAATGGGGATAAACTGAAGCCGTGGGTGGGCGTTCAACTCGCCATTGCATCGACAGTTTCGGTCACAATGGGGATAAACGCCAGCGCGATGGAACATTACACGATGGACCGAGACGCATTTCAAGATCTACGCCTGCGATTTCTACTCACACAACGACTGGAGTCTCTACAAGTCCGCGCTTCGGACATTATTGTGCACTCACCGACAGAGCTGCTGCCTTATGAGACTTACTACGCTGATGCGGGTGTTCTAAACGTTGAGATTCATGTTCACGACATCCTCTACGCCGATTCGGTGGAGACCTATTTACTCGGTGAAGAGAACGCGACCTTGAGTAGCGCTGTTGCGAATGGTTTCAATGCGATGGAGCCGGATTGGCGACTTGTAGCCATGGATGTGGACAAAGAGGCAGGAGAACTCTTCTCCTTACCTGCCGAAGCGAGCACGTGGGTGGACACTGGGAATAGCGGAGACTCTGAACCCTCAATTGAGTTATCTTTCGAGCTGTACAACATCACCTTTGCGCAATTGGAGCGAGCGAAGTGGTCTGTTCTTGGGTTTGTACGGACTACAGTCTCGCAGGTAGCTCCGGGTTTGGTGCGGTTCGGACGGATCACGTATCCCTCGGATTCATTCGAGCTGTCCGCTCTTGACACTCACAATGACGGCGACGATAGCGCGATTGCATCCGACTCGGTATTTGATCCCATTAACGCCATCAACTGGACGCTGAGCTTCAAGGTGGAGACTAAAACTTCAGGCGCTTTCGACAGTGTGACGCTCTCTGATCACATTATTGCGACGCAGACTGATGTTGAAAGTGGTCTGCTGGCTGCGCTAGGATTTACACAGGCGGCAGATAGGAGCGTGACGTTCCAAAGTGTGAGTGACTGGGTCGATTCAGGTGCAGATGTGGTGGAGCCCTACGTTTCGTTCACGCTGACTATCAAAGTCGAGCCGCTGGATGCATCAGGTACAATCCTAAAATCGCCGAATTTCTTCCAGCTCCATCAAGTTCGTTGCGCTTTGGCACTCCTGCTGCAACAAGTTGCGATTTTGGACGATAGTTTATTTCTCGTTTCGTCGAGTGTTGAGGATCTTGTGGAGAAAACTTCAGATGGGGTTGAGATCGTGTGGTCTCGCTTACTTTACGTCAAATATCTGGCGTTCATCTCCGACGAGAGCCAACGCTACGGCATTCGTTCCGTCATTTTCTCGCAACAACTTGCTTCCACGATTGCTTTGTATTCACTCAACAGCCTCGAGCTGGTGGAGCGAGATATCGACGTCCACGCCGATGGATCACCCGTCTGGCCTTGGCCGCAATATTTGCCTGGACTGTTCGCTTCCGCACCAGAGGTCGACATGGTCAGCGACGGCTTTGTTACTGCATATAAATCGTTGCTGGAACACCAGAATAGTGTTGTCTACCACTTTGGGTCGACTGCAGCATCTGGAACATTGCTCAATGCTGCTGATGTATGCTCGTCAAGCACTTCTGGACTGTGTATCAAGCTCCGGTTCACAGGCGCCGATCAGTTGGCTCCAATATTTCTCCGTAAACTGCAGAGCATTCACGCCACGCTGTCTTCGTCAATTGGTCTTCCTCCCGGATCAAGTGTTGCTGGTTCAACTTCTACTTATCCAGCTCCATGGGTGCTGGTAGGCGATCAGAGTCTCGGTGGAGATACTTCGTGGTCCTTCATCGTGGACGGATCGACTTCAAGTAGCAACACCCAGAGCTTCCGTCTCACGTTCGAAGCTGTAAACTCGATGCAGGATTTGAGCGCATCTACACCCTTCACCATAGACCTGGAGTTCGTTCCTGATGACCCAACAACAGTCCCCATGGTACGACGGCGACAGTTTGGCGACCTGGCAGTGATAGACACCACTGGCCTGCCTGCACCACCATTTATCGCCGCTGAGATCCCTGATCTGATCGACGATGGAGACGAAGTCACTGGTATAACCATAACATTGAATTTGGAGCAGCCTCGACTTGGTGGACTGTACTCGGGCTCACTGTTAGATGAGGTGTCTCCAACTTGCAGCGAGTGCACAACGTTATTGGAGGATTGCAGCAGCTCGCCCGAGTGCCGAGCATGGCGACCTGGCAGTGATAGACACCACTGGCCTGCCTGCACCACCATTTATCGCCGCTGAGATCCCTGATCTAATCGACGATGGAGACGAAGTCACTGGTATAACCATAACATTGGATTTGGAGCAGCCTCGACTTGGTGGACTGTACTCGGGCTCACTGTTAGATGAGGTGTCTCCAACTTGCAGCGAGTGCACAACGTTATTGGAGGATTGCAGCAGCTCGCCCGAGTGCCGAGCATTCTCAGCGTGTATGGGTGTTCTGCTTGAGGCAGACTTGGCACTGATAGCTACGATGCTGGAGAAGGACGATATTGACAGCAGCGTTGATGCAACTTGGCTGCTGCGGGACTGTTTGCGTCCATCGGACGGCACGGAATGGTCCAGTACAGTGCGTGAGTTGCTCGAGTCCAGCTACGCTTGTCTGTGGGCGAAGAGCTGCCCACTGGCATACAGCACCACAATTGGGAGGAAGATCGTGCTGGACTACTGTCCTGGGGAGCAGACCTTGACCTTCGACCTGGCGAGTGGATTCGCCAGCCTAAGCTTCGAGCTCGACACCGACGACGGCAACTGGGCGTACAGTTTTGTCGAGGATTTCACGGCAAACGCGACGGAGGTGGCTGCACAACTGGACACGATGCTGACGGAGATGTACCGCACGGCGCTGTCGAATGTGGCGACGGTGAAGTCGGCCCTCGCCACGACGGAAGACTCGAACTGGGGGGTGGTGACGGCGCAGGTGACCATCCTCTACGAGTTCCTGGGCTCACTGCCTCAGCCTTATGTCACCCTCAATGGGGGTACGTTAGCGTACAATAGCACCGAGGAGGCTCTGCATCTGCGCGTAATAGCCATAACGTAAGAACGCGTGGGATACAGTACAAGTACATGTAAACAACAACAGCAACTTCACTGCAAGTTGAAGGCACTGTAGTGGGGCAAATGTCACTCATGTGGAATCCCATTTTGGTTGGCCAGTAGTCCGCGCCCACTGTCCAGCCAATCAAAGCGTTTGAAGACACCATCTGCGCTATACAACCCTCAGCATGCGGGAGTCTTTGAATACAAGCACCAAGTCACTTCACGCTGGCAAGCTCGCAGCCAACTATCCTCTCGCATGTTGATCCCAATGCTGCGCCCGCCGACGCCGAGCCTCACTTTCTGCTGACTGCTCTGCTTGGAACATCGTTCTGGGTAAGTTGCGCCCTCCTTGTCTTTCTCGGCTATTGGCCCCACATGGCTACATCGACAGTCCTGTACTTACTCTAGTTGTATTTCGTTCGGTGACGCTAGCATCTGAGCATCCAGGAGGGAAGAATGCAGCTCTTCGTGGAGACCCTGTCGGGCTCCCCGCTCACGCTCAGCGTGGCGGCGGACGCCTCGGTGGCGTCGGTCAAGCAGGCCGTGGAGGACGTGGAGTACATCCAGAACTTCCGCCTGGTCTGCGCCGGCAAGCAGCTGTCGAGCGGCTCGCTCGCTGACTACGCCGTCGCCGAGTGCGACACGCTCAAGATGCTGCTGGACGTGAACGGTGGCATGCGTGCCAAGTGGCGCAAGAAACGTATGCGCCGCCTTCGCCGCAAGCGCCGAAAAATGCGCCAGCGCGCCAGATAAGCTTCGCGCCACAGACTGTCGGTGACAGCTAGTGTGCCTTCAGCACTCCAAGTTGCCATCATTCCAAGACAGACTGTAAGCAACGTGCTTTGACGGGTGGCCCGTGCCCCAAGATCAACCAGCAGCAACCAGCAGTTTCCTCTTCGTCTCCGCTGAAAGCAGGACGACCTTGAAGCTTTGGCGCAGTTCTCGTAGCTGAGTTAATGTCGATAATGGAAGAAGAGCGCATCCGCGGAATTCGGATGAAGAGGAAAAACAGCACACCTGTCTTGTGTTCTTGTTGTGTAATACTGAGTATTTCTGGAGTAATGTCTGCTGATGGTGTATCATAGCACCGCTATGCAGGATGGCATCAAGGCTGGAGTCATGGGAGGTGCAGTTGCACAATTCGATTGACTTGGCAGTACAGTACCCAGGCTGTTGTGAACCAAGTACGGTTGCTAGGATGATGGTGTTTGACGTTTTCACGATGAAGTGGCTCAGCACGAGATTGCATGTTTGTTTGTATTTAAATGGTGTTTGACGTTTTCACGATGAAGTGGCTCAGCACGAGATTGCATGTTTGTTTGTATTTACACTGTTGGCAGGGCGAGGGAGCTCGGTCTGCATAAATTAGTGGCGACTCGATACGTGCCACGCACGACCTTAGTACTTGACGTTGGGATCGTAGTTGAGAGCCCACGCTGCGAAAGCTGATGCGGACGCGGACACTTTTCGGAAGAGCGTCTGCGGCCGCTCCGTGACGGAGTAGACGCGCGACGTGCTGGTAGGAGGTTGGTCTGGAGCACCGGAAAGGGGTGCGCGGGTTCCACGCTCCAAGTCGCTCGGGTATTCGTCGTCGTCATCGTCGTCGTAGTCGTCTGCAACGCATCCAGACGCCATCTCGTCCAGGTTGACCTTCTCCTTGGTCTTGGCCTTGGGCTCGTCCGGCATGAGGATCACCAGGTCCTCGCTTCGAGGTGACGGTTGTTTGTTGTGCGTCGATAGCAGCGGCCTCTTCTTGGAGTCTTGTTGACTCACTCGGCTCGTCGATAGCGGCGCTCCAGTTGAGATAGCCGACATCGAGCCTTGCCGCGACATAATCGGAGACAGCATCGGAGCCGCGGGCGTACTTGGCTCGGGGTTGGCCACCGACTCGATCTTGTAGTCGTTCAAGACGCGGAAGGCGCGTTTGCGCTGCAATTTCTCCTCTTCCCGGCGTTCGAGACGCTGCGCCGGAGTGTCGAAGACCCACATAGTCTCACCGTCGCTGCTGCGAGAGCCACTGCTGCCCAGTTGCGTCCTGGACCTGGAAGTTTCGTGTTCACTGTCACTGTCGGCACCTTCTTCCGGAATTTGCTCGAGATTGGTGCCCTTCGCCTTGGACTTGCGTTTGTGCTTGTGCTTGCCATGACGACGCAGCTTCTGCACCGAGAGCGTGAGCGAGTGGAAGACCTCCGAGATGTTGGAGTCGTAGTGCTTCTCGAACGTGTCCAGCTTGATCTTGTTGTTCAGCTCCAGGATCTTCTTCTCGCGGAGACTGCACACGTGGATGTCCGCATCCGAGTCACGGTTGCGGGTCTCTTCGGTGCTGCTGCTCGTGCTGTCGGCCTCTGACGACTTGCGCTCCGTGGCTTCGTCCTCGTCACCGTTCACCTGTTTCCCTGATTCTGGCTGGACTGAGTGCGTTGTGCCTCGGAACGACAAGAAGCTGGTCAAGCTGCGACGCACACGCTCGTGACGCAGAGCATCAAGCCGCTTCTTCTCTTGGTACGCACGAAGCTTTTCGATCTTCTCCATGTGCTTCTCAGCTCGCTCAACGAGGACATCCCAGCGCTCACGAAGCTGCTCCGACGTGTAGAGTGCGAACTGTGGATCGTAGTGGTGCTGCTTGGCCATGAGGTCGTCCAGTACCCGGATGAGCTCCCACTTGGGACCCACGCGCTCAACAGCAAGCACCAACAGCTCGTCGTTGAAGCAGTCGCAGTGCTTGATTCGCTCTGTGCAGTACGGGCACAAGTCCTTCCATCCCCAAGTCTTAATGATCAGGTACCACGCAAAGTCCTGGACCAGACCCATAAGCGACATCCGCATGATCGCAGCCAGCACGCCGAACCACATGAACTTCTTGAGGAAGAGGCAACTGCGGAACGCCCAGATGTAGAAGATCGGGGCTTGAGCTAGCGTAAGAAGCACCACTACGAGGAACTGCAACAGGAAAGCCAAACGGAACGAAAACCCCTTGAGATCCCCACCCGCTGCCTTGGCACGGAAGTACTTGCGTCGCTGACGAGAACGAAAACCCCTTGAGATCCCCACCCGCTGCCTTGGCACGGAAGTACTTGCGTCGCTGACGGAAGATCAACTTGAACAGCTCCTTGAATACAGCCTTACCCGCGGACGGGAGGATCGAAATCAGGATAGCGTACAGCACCACGGACGTGAAGATCGTGATGTCTGCACCCCACGAGTCTCGCAGCATGACGATGATGAACAGCACGTAGAACGTAATGTACAGTGAACACACCACGATCAGAGCCCGCTCTCCCCTTGACAGCCGTTCATTTCGATACGGGCAAAAGATCCACGTGAAGTAGTTCTCGTGCCGCCACCACGTGTAGAACGGTTCAAACGGCCGACGGAACTTCTTCCAGCAGCACGGACCACACAGCTTTGTCTTGGGCACCTTGCGATCCCATGGCATTGGCTGCCAGTAGTCCACTTCATTCTCGGGCACATTCAATTCACGTGAGTAGATGCGCTCGAGGTTCTTCTGCCAGCTCTCACAGTGCACGACCATTTGGAAGATGCGCAGTCCGAAGAGGGTGATGATCAGGTACGGCAAGAACAGCAGCAAGTAGCTGCCACCGAGCCAACCGGACGAACTGCAGGCCACTGGCATGGGGTTCACGGACAAGTAGGTCACGTTGACCGAGCCAACCGGACGAACTGCAGGCCACTGGCATGGGGTTCACGGACAAGTAGGTCACGTTGAAGTGTTCCCACACAGCCTTCTTCTGCATCTTCTTCTTCTGATCGAGGTTGTAGACCTTCTCACTGGATTCGACACTGGTTGGCAACTGCTCGGTGTTGCAGTAGTCGGCTGTTGGGTTGCGCTCCAGGTAGCACGGCTGCATGACGAAGTACATCGTCTCCTTGATGGTGTTGTCAATGTACGTATGCGGTAAATACGCGTAGGTCGTACGGAAAGTTGACCCTGCAGCAATGTACTTGAACGGCTCACCATCGACATAGTGCTCGAATTCGTATTCGTTGAGCAGCAGAGCGTTGAAGTAGGTCGCGTTCGGGTTCTCGCTGGAGCTCGGACTGGGCGTCTCGATGGTGTAGGTCAGGTGGAAGTCCACCTCCTCCAAGAAGTGCAGGTACGTGAAATCTTCCGTGATCTGGACGTCTTGCACCGTGAAGGCGTCCAAGTGCAGCACCTCGTTCAGCTGTAAGGAGGACAACGAGATACCCAGCCACAGCAGCACGCCCACTCCAATCAGCAGCCACGTCCAGAACTGCACGCAACCGCGGCGCTTGCTGTACCTCGTTCCTAGAAACCCCGTCCAGAAGTGCTGGTGCTCTTTCAGCGTCGGCCGTTCCTGGATAAAGGACGCGCGCTGAGTAATGTTCTCGCCGTTTTCGTCCCAGCCATTGTCGTCCTTATCCACGTGACTGTCTCGAGGCTTCCGGTCTGCTCCAAGAGGGATCATGGCCGGGTTCAGCTGGATGTTGGGCTCGTGGCCGATAGACTTGGAGTAGGCGATGTAGGCCTCCAGCAGCTCGGTGTTAATGGTCTCGTCGTCCACATCTGCGTCGCTATCACTGTTCTCCTCCTCTTCCTCCTCCTCATCCGAGCTAAGGTCCTCAACGCCGTGCGCCTCCGCCGAGCCCGAGCGCCTCAATTGAGCGCTCAGCGACTTGCCTCTGCTGCTCCTCGCCCTGCTACTATTCCTCCTCAGCTTGAACGCGTCGAACTGCACCGGCTGGCGAGTGTTGGCAAGATGCACCAGCTCCTCAAACAGCGTCCGGTAGCTCAGCGACTTGCCTCTGCTGCTCCTCACCCGACTATTCCTCCTCAACTTGAACGCGTCGAACTGCACTGGTTGCCGTGTGTTGGCAAGGTGCACCAGCTCCTCAAACAGCGTCCGGTTCTCTCTGCGCCTCGCGCGCTCCTCGGGCGTCTCGTTCTCTCTATTGGGCGAGTCCAGCGGCAGCGACAACTGCTGCCTCAGCGTCCGCTTCTCTACCTCCTGCTCCTCCTCCTCTTCTCCTCCGTCTGTGGTGGTTGTCAGCGCCGACTCGGACGCCGTTCTGTGCCTAAATACCCGTCGGAGCAGCCCCTCCCCGCTGGCCCTGCGTCGTCTCCGTCTGCTGCCTCTGTCGCTGCTGACGCTGCGCTGGCTGGCCGGCGGCTCGGAGCTTTCGTCCGTCTCCTCGATCACCTCGGTGGTGCCCGATACTGGACCGAAGAAGGCGCTGGCCACGGCGCGCCGGTGCATCTCGCGCGTGCTGCTGTTGAAGCTGCTGACGCTCGGGTTGCTGCGCGCGCTGCACAGGTCGAGGTCCGAGCATTGCGAGGCCTCCAGAGCGCGTTGGAACGTGCTCGGACCCGCGTTCGACTCGGAACTTGGAGGCGCAGGCCGCACCGATGCCGCCGCCGCTGCATTCGCTGCGGCAATCGCGTCCGGGGACGGCGGAACCGACGACGCCATCAAGTCTGTGGCCCTGGAGCGAGCGTGTTGCGCGCGTCCCGGCTACTGTTGGGAAGTGACGCGCGTAATCGAGGCAACGTTTCGGTTAGGTGTCTGAAGAGTGGCACTACTGTTGGGAAGTGACGCGCGTAATCGAGGCAACGTTTCGGTTAGGTGTCTGAAGAGTGGCTTGATTCCGAAGGGTGAGGTGATTGTGGGCCTCTATACCTCAAAAGTTCGCATAGCTGAGGCATTACAGACGAATAAGGAGGCACCAGGCGACCACCTAAACAGACTTGCACATGTTCGTGGGCTGTAGGCTTACTTACCGTAACGTGTTTTTGAAAAGTGCAATGGATCTTCAGTTTAATGCAGGAGCTGGATCCACAGGAGTGTTGTGCCAGGTGTGCCAGGGCGACAACACGCCCATTCGAGTGGCATTGTTTGAGACCGAGAAGCATAGACACAACACTGTTGGGCTAGACTGTAGCTCCCAACCGAGCCTTAAGTCGACAAACGTGGCCTACTACGGATATGATACATGTACAAACATAATATATTGCGTTCTTGCTTGGGAAGACGCACTGCTGTTTACTGCTGTTTGGACGTCGTTCTTACCGGTAGCGCTTCCGCGGAGAAAACCCGGTAACGCGTTTCAACGCGTTTTGCTTACGGCTCATGCTACTGCTAGTGCCATTGTAGTATAACGCTGACTAGCTAGCTAGCTAGCAGCAGCCAGCGTTTGCCGTACAGCTTACGCGTGCTTGAGCACTGCATCGTTGCCATCACTCAAACATCTTCCAACCACCTCATTGAGGCACTACAACCTAATTCTACACGACTTAGCCTCCTCTGCCATCGTCGCTTAATGTTGACTTGATTTTCGTATGAACATACCGAATCCAAGTGATACGCGGTGCAGAGACGGGCGTGCGTATCGAAATTTTACAGTACGCCCCCCATCCAGCCAATCAAAATCTGTTCGGAACCGTGATGAAAAGTCGCGATTACGTCCGAAATGACTAGAAGTTTGTATGGGCGGGAGATTACGCCAGAACTTTCTTTCTGGGACGGGCCATTTGAGACTTTGTGTGCTTGCCGATCCCGACGATCGTCGAGCCGGCAATTCGAGTTTGGCCCGCATCGGCGAGCTCTGCAACCACAGCCCAATCCCCATTATTATACTGTAGCTCTCTCCTTGCTGTCGCGCTTACAGCCTGCAGCGCGCGCTGCATTTCCAGAACAATCGATTGCGGGACGATTGCGAGACGATTTGTGTTGACGTGTCTGAAAGTGAAGGACGGACGCGTCCCCTGCGACAAAAGGGCAACCGAATGTAGGTTGGATCGCCACGGAATGAACTCTTGCTGCAAGATCTCAGGGCAGGCTGTGTCTTGCTGCGGTGGCGCGAACTTGAAAATCGCAAAGAGCGCTGGTACATCACTTCTGGCGACCTGATCTTGAGATGGCTACCGGAATTGCAGCTCTTTTCACCAATCGCCAAATCTGCACTTATGCGGCCGGAAGTCAGGACTTTGGGCTGCAGCTTTTGCTACAATTTCAACTGCAGTCGCGGACTGGCAGAGGTGATCGCCCCGCAGCTGGGTCGCGGATACATGTTGGCGAGAACGGATTCTCTGGCGCTGAGATCCCGGATACATCGGATGCTCGCAGCGTGCAGCGACGTGCTGGAACAAAATGCTGGCTACGGAGGTCTTGAGGACGTTAAGTGTCATTCTGATTGATCGCACGTTGCAAGGATATGACTACTGTTGCCATGATGCAAAGGTGCTGAGCTAATTTCATATACGCGCCTCGAGCGGCATACACTTTCGACGCATGTTGATGCCGCGTCGCGTCATTCGCGAGTGCCACCACTCATTGCGTTGTATACTACGTAGTATTAGCCTGGGATAACCTGTGTCCTGGCAGCGAAAGAGAATACAGTCCTCTAGAATACCGTAGCTCCTTACGCAGCCTTCGGGTCGTAGTCCAGCGCCCACGCGGCGAACGCCGATGCTGACGTGGACATCCGCCGGAACAGCGTCTTGGGCCGTTCCGTCACGGCGTAGACCCGATTTCCTGCTGCCGCGGCTTGCGACGATGACACAGAGCGCGACTGCCCGCGCTCCAAGTCGCTCGGGAAGTCGCTGTCTTCTTCGTCATCGTAGTCGTCCTCCACGCGGGCGTTGGCCACTGCGTCCAGGTTGTCCTTGTTCTTGCTGTGTGCGTCCGGCACGAGGATCACCAGGTCTTCTTCGCGGGGCGTGGTGTCCTTGTGGCGGGTCGACAATAGCGGCACGTGTCTTGTGTCTTGTCGTGCTAATCGGCCGGTTGCAGTGTGTACCGGTCCGGAAGGGGACAACGCTGACGGTGCTGGGGCTGAATGCTCTGAAGACGGAGCCACGCTGTGGATGTTGTAGTCTTTCAACACGCGGAACGCCCGTTTGCGCTGCAGCTTCTCCTCCTCACGGCGCTCGAGACGCTGCGCCGGAGTGTCGAACACCCACATGGTCTCGCCGTCGCTGCTACTCGAGTCGCTGCTGCTCTGGCGCGTTGTGAGCGTGGTCCGTTTGTCTTCGTCCGCTTTGTCCTCATCTCGTTCGTTGTCGTGTCTGGAATGCTCGTGCTTCTCATGACGACGACGCTTGGTGACGGAGCGTGCGAGTGCGTGGAAGACGTCCGAGATGTTGGAGTCGTAGTGCTTCTCGAACTCGTCGAGCTGAATCTTGCTGTTCAGTGACAAGATCTTCTTCTCGCGCATGTTGCACATGTGCTCCAACTGATCGTGATCTGGGTCTTCTTCATGGTCGCTGACATCCGAGAGCTTACGGCCTTTGGTGGCGCCATCGTTGACTTGATCGGTGTCGGGGTGAACCGCCTGCGCTGCGCCTTGGAACGACATAAAGCTCGTAAAGCTGCGTCGAATACGGTCATGACGCAATGCGTCTTGACGCTTCTTCTCTCGGTACGCGCGCAGTTTCTCAACCTTCTCCATGTGGGCCTCGGCTCGCTCCACGATGACATCCCAGCGCTCGCGCAGTTGCTCCGACGTGTAGAGCTTAAACTGCGGTTCATAACTATTCTGCTTCGCGAGAAGTCCATCCAGGAGGTGAATCAGCTCCCACTTGGGCCCAACGTGCTGCACTGCCAGCACCAGCACTTCGTCATTGAAGCAGTCGCAGTGCTTGATGCGCTCCGTGCAGTACGGACACAGGTCCTTCCATCCCCAGGTCTTGATGATCAGGTACCACACAAAGTCCTGAACTAACCCCATGAGCGACATGCGCGCGATCGCTGCTAGCACGCCGTAGTAGATAAACTGCTTGAGGAAGAGGCAACTCCGGAATGCCCAGATGTAGAAGATCGGAGCCTGCGCCAACGTAAGCAGTACAACCACCAGAATCTGCAAGATGAACGCTAGTCGGAACGAAAACCCCTTGAGATCCCCACCCGCTGCCTTGGCACGGAAGTACTTGCGTCGCTGGCGGAAGATCAACTTGAACAGCTCCTTGAAAATGGCTTTGCCAGCAGAAGGCATCACCGACACCATGATGGCGTACAGCACCACGGACGTGAAGATCGTGATGTCTGCACCCCACGAGTCTCGTAGCATCACGATAATGAACAGCACGTAGAACGTAATGTACAGCGAGCACACAACGATCAGGGCTCGCTCACCTCGCGACAATTGCTCGTTCCGGTAGGGGCAAAAGACCCACGTGAAGTAGTTCTCGTGCCGCCACCAAGTGTAAAAGGGCTCAAACGGCCGGCGAAACTTCTTCCAGCAGCACGGTCCGCAAAGCCTGGTTTTAGGCACCTTCCGGTCCCATGGCATCGGCTGCCAATAGTCCACCTCGTTTTCAGGTACGTTCAATTCCCGGGCGTAGATCCGCTCGATGTTCTTCTGGAAGCTCTCGCAATGCGTGATCATCTGGAACACTCGCAGTCCAAACAGCGTGATGATCACGTACGGCAAGAACAGCAATAAATACGCACCACCGACAATTCCGGACGAGCTGCACGCCACGGGCATCGGGTTCACCGAGATGTACGTGGCGTTGAAGTGCTCCCACGCAGCTTTCTCGCTCATTTTCTTGTCCTTGTCCAAGTCGTAGATCTTCTCGTCCGAGCTCACACTTGATGGCAGCTGCCCCGTTTGGCAGTAGTCACCTGTTGGGTCCCGTTCGAGGTAGCATGGCTGGATGACGAAGTACATGGTCTCCTTGATCGTGTTGTCGATGTATGTGCGCGGCAAATGCGCGTACGTCGTCCGCAACTTGGAGCCTTCTTCAACGTACTCGAACGGCTCGCCTTCCACGTAGTGCTCGTACTCGTCCTCGTTGAGCAGCAGCGCGTTAAAATACGACGAGTTGGGGTTCGCACTGGGGCTCGGACTCGGCGTCTCGATGGTGTACGTGAGATGAAAGTCGACCTCTTCGAGGAAGTGGAGGTACGTGTAATCCTGCGTGACCTGCACGTTCTGGACCGTGAACGCGTCCAGGTGCAGCACCTCATTCAGATGCAGCGATGAGAGCGAAAATCCGAGCCAAATGACAATGCCCACGCCGATCCCCAGCCACGTCCAGAACTGCACGCAGCCTCGCCGCTTGCTGTATCTGGTGCCTATAAAGTCCGTCCAAAAGTGCTTCCGCTCCGGCACACAGGGCCGTTCAGATATG
>JAIKVH010000501.1:0-14128 GCA_024679275.1 Phytophthora niederhauseri
CAGTGCGACGTACCTGCTGGTGGCTATTCAGACGCCGGCACAGTTCCAGCAACAGGTAAATGTGTTTTGATTGGAACTGCGATGAAATCTGCACGTGGCATAACATTGTGGTTTCTGTTCGATGAATCTGAAGGCCATCCAGTCGCTTCTGTACGCGTGCAAGGCGAAAGAGATCAAATACTGCAGTAGAGTGAACTACTTATCAGCTTTTGCCGATAAGAAGAACACCCACCAGCATGTTACAAGCGGAAAGCGAGGAGTAGTAGAGGCTGAAAACCAGGCGCCAGGTTGCAGAGAGGATTTTGTCGCCCCTGATGCCCCTGGTTCTGTCGTCTCAACTGATCGGTGCGTCACATTCTTTCCGATACATTTTCTTATCAGCAGCTTCCGAGTCAACTTTACCGGATCTACTAATGAACCTTGTGGTGGTTGTTTTTGTTCCATATTCTAGATCCACAACGTCTAGTGATTATACATTCGAGATGCCGTTGGTAGCGCCGCCGCCCCAAATGAGCGAAGCGCCTGTGGTATCACCAAGCTTGAGCCCTAGCACAAGTTGTGAAAGCGAAGAACGGCAAAGGCAAGCGGATATTTCCAGACGTGTGCGCAAGGCGTACGACCTCGCCAAAGCCGCGACTATCTCGCCAACGACAATGAATGCTGCGTTCGGGTGCACCACCAGCCAAGGGGACACAGCCATTCACGCGGTGCTAGATGCAATGCTGAAACATCTACCTTGTGAAACGCTGCAGGAGTTGACTCTCCAGGCGAAGCTGGAACAAATCTGCACGGCGCAAATTGAACTAGAACGTGCTTTGGCGCACGAAACTTCTATCAAGGACAAGTGCGTCGACCGGATTTCACGTCTAAGCCAAACCATGAGCTGCCAGGTCGTGGAACACGAGCAGCAGCTTCAAGAAGCTTTGACGGCCAAACACGCGGCCGAAGCCCAGCTACAAGATCTCAGCATTAAGTTTGATTGCGTTGGACGCGAGGTGTCGCGCTTGCAAGCGGAAGTCCAGGTGTTGAAAGCTGGCCAGAATATCACGGCGCGCAACGAAGACTCACAAAGTACAACACCTGGATCCGAGCATGACCGTGCGATGCTTCACACCTTGTCAGCACGGCTCGAAGAAGCCATGATTCAGGCCAAAGACGTGATAACATACAAGGACGGCGTCATCCAGTCTCTTGAAGAGAGACTCCAGCTCGCAAGTCAACGTGGGGCTGACGCAGTTAAGCTACTAGCAGAAGAGAGAAGCCGGTTTGAGCGCGAGAAGGCTCGGCTTCTTGAGCAGATGCAGGAGAAGAGCAGCAACCAGGAGAGTGAGGAAGTTTCGAGGGTACAGGCCGAGAATATGACTCTCCAGCAGCAGAAAGCTGATCTCACAGTTAAAGTGGCGCAGCTGACGCTCGAGATGGAGACGGCTAGGTCGCAGTGGGCACAAGACGCGCATGATCGCGAAGTCCGAGCTGAGCTGAGATGTGCAAAGCAGGTTGCTAAAGCTGAGCAGCAACTTGAGCAGGCTACGTCTGCGATGCAGCAGCAAATGGCCCAGTTCCGGAGTGAGTTTGATATGAAGATCGCGAGGCAGCGTGTAGCTGCGCAAGTTGCGTGCAAGGCGGGCGAATTGAAATGTGAACAACTGGAACGCGATCTCCAGCGTGTGAAGCTCAAGCTTGTAAAGCAGAAAGTCAAGCTCGAAAAGAAGGCGCGGGCACTGGTAGCAAGTGCTCACCAACAACACGAAGAACCCTTGGCGGTTCTTCATCGTGAAACTGAGGATTTGTCCGTTCGGATGGAGATCATACTTCAGCGTGAACAGACTGCATTGGGGCGGGCGTACAAAAGTGAGGAAGTCGTTGAGAAACTAAGGGCTGAGGTGGAGCAGCTGAAAGCATCAGCGGTTGAATTGGAGCGAGAACGAGCAGCTTTGCGGAACTTATGCAAAGAGCTCGAGACAGACAAAAATGCAGTCGAAACTGAGCATGAACGTCGGATACGTGATGTGGAAGAGTCGCTAGCAAGGCAGATACTGGCAGCTGAGGCACGAGTCCACAAAGAACGAGACACACAGATCCAAAGGCTATCAGAAGAGCACCGCGCTGAAGTGAAGCGTTTGAAAACCCTAGTTTCCGCAGCAGAGCAAGAGAAAGCTGCGATCCAGATAACAAGGCAACAGTCGACATCGTCTGTATCATCGCGAGCCTCTTCATCTGAGGATGGATCGTTGTCGTCCGACAGCAGTCGCCAGCAAAGTATCCAAGATCTGGATGCCCTCATTGACTCGAAAGAGCGGCGATATAGGCGTGTGGAGAAACGGAGGACGGCAGGTAGCGCGACCCGGCCCCCGCCATCCTCTCCACCTACCAAGAGCTCCTCTCCATCCCTAAAGAGGGAGCTCGCACACAAAGAGGAGGAGATTGCAGAGCTGTCGGCACGTCAAAGGCAGCTTCTGGCTGCATTGGCGACCGCGAATGAGCAAGAGACACTGGCCAAACGGCAGATTCAAGAGACCGAGACTCAGCGTCAGAAAGAGTTGTCACGGTACGAAGAGCTCTTGCAACAGCTCAACACCGTCAAACAGGAGAACTGGAACCTCAGTCTCGCTCTCCACGTCACAGAGACGACAAACCAGCAGCAGCAGCGTAGAGCACCTCGAGCAAGCCCAATTCACTAGCTAGGAATACCATTAGAACACCAGTTTGCTGTGACTTTGATGTGGTCATGCCGAATGCTGCAGGTTCTTAGCAAGGAGATCGAAGGCGTTCGGGGGCGTTCGTTCAGCGGACGCGAAGGTACGGGCTGAGGTTCACGTCAGAGCTGATCGAGCGGAGTTGTTATTTTTGCCGCTGCGGTGAGCTGCGAACGCTTTTCTTGGTTGACGGTTGCGTGGTGTTATGTTTAGTTATTTAGTCCCGGCCCCGCGCGACACAAGGTAGACAGACGGACAGCCACGGTGTTTTGCATGCCGCGTTGAGCATGGTCAAGTCGAGCGACGTCAGCGTTGGCAGCAAGGGCAGCAAGGGCAGCAAAGGCAGCAAAGGCAGCGAAGTACTCTCGTGGCGGGTGCTGTCTTTCGGCCGCCGGTCGCTCGGCCAGTCCAGTCGCTCTGTCGGAAGAGTGCACTCCAGTTTTAGTCTCCACACGAGGTTGGCCAGCGTCGTCGCCGAAGACCGACAAGACGCGTTTGACCCCAATGCGACGTTGGTGAAAGTCTGGGAGCAGGTGCTGCTACTCTGTCTGGTTCATCAGTCCTTCCTGCTGCCGTATTTTTTGGCGTTCCAGTCCGCGGATATGGAGACGGTCTCCGTGTTGTATGTAATTGTTGTTGTACACGAACTCATGTTCGCCGTGGACTTGTACGTTCAAGCACATACCGGCTACTACTCGGATGGCAACCTCATCCGAGACACGAAGCGCACGAGGAGAAAATATGTGCGCTCACGTCAGTTTGTGCTTGACGTCGTTGCCGTCATGCCCGCCCAGATTCTTGTTGCCTGGTATCCGGAGATTGTGGTGGAACTGCTACTCGTCAAGCTACTTCGATGGTCAAGACTGCCACACCTCGTGTCAAATCTTGACGAGCTCTATGCCAAGCACTTCATCGTGCTTAAACTGCTCAAGGTTCTCGCGTCCACGGTATACCTGGCTCACGTTCTCGCGTGCATTCGATACAGCTTCGGAGATGACGACACTCACACTAACAGTTGGCTGCCGGATAGCTCGAAGCACAGCGACACGTTGAACAGACATTACTTGATACTTCGATGGTCAAGACTGCCACACCTCGTGTCAAATCTTGACGAGCTCTATGCCAAGCACTTCGTCGTGCTTAAGCTGCTCAAGGTTCTCGCGTCCACGGTATATCTGGCTCACGTTCTCGCGTGCATTCGATACAGCTTCGGAGATGACGACACTCACACTAACAGTTGGCTGCCGGATAGCTCGAAGCACAGCGACACGTTGAACAGACATTACTTGATGTCGCTGTTTTGGAGCGTCGGCCTCATGACAGGTCTGTTCGAGGGGCAATTGCCTCAGCACGTCACGGAGTTCCTCTTCACGATCCTGGTCGCGCTCTGTGGGTTTTCAATGTTCACGACGCTGTGTGCAACAATCTTCGTCATTTCCAAGTGTGAGAGCGACAATGCGGAAGCTATGGGGGCGCGAATAAACCAATTGGTGCATGTGCTTTCGTTCCACCGTGTACCAGAGAAGCAGCAAGCCAAGACGGTCGAGTACCTGAAAGTACGGCGTAGTATTTCTTATGTTTGATGGTTTTAACGTACTAACCGGGTTTCTACTTGTTATTTACAGCGCTACTACACGGATACGGAGTCAACGGACCGTGAAACGTCGAAGCTGCTGTGTCCATCCATTGCGAATGACATCCAAGTGGAGCTTTTGAAGTCAACTATTGCTCAGATCTCTTTCTTTGGAGGATGCAGCGATCAATTCATCGTGGCACTGACGAGCTTGCTGGAATTAATCGCCGTCCCCGCCCAGACGACTTTGTTTTCAGCTGGAGATTATGGAGACGCCATGTACGTTGTGCATTCTGGAGTGCTTACGATTGTCGTCAACTTCGTGGCGGTGCGGGAGATTCGAAAGGGGTCATGCTTCGGCGAAATCTCGGTATTTTCTTCGATGCCACGGACAGCCACAGTCGTTTCCACTACGTATGCGATTTTGTACAAGTTGTCGCGTTTCCACTGCGAGCGAGTGCTCGAAGGGTATCCCGATTGCGCGGCTTCCATCGCTTCACACGTTGATGCAATACTACACCAGCTGAACAATTCTAATGCCGAGAATGACGCCGGCAGTAAATTACTACCGCCAGCTGCTGCCGTTCCGACAGACAACCAAAAGCGGACGTTGCTACGAAATGCTTCTGTTGCAGCAGGAGCCGTGGCGGGGGCGTCGGCGCTTGTGAGGGTGCTAACGAGGAAGGGCAGCGACATCTTTTTGTCTCCACGAAAGTCGCTCTCACGGCGGCAATCGAGAAAGAATGTTGTGGGGCCAGCACCACAGGACTTTTTACAATCGCAGTCGAGCTTAAAAAGCAACACGAGCGCGCAGGCTTTTCGAGATACAGGGCATTCCAGTCCAAGCGAAGATCCAGTGTTGGCGTCCGGACACAGAGTGAGCAGCGGCCGGGCAGTACGAAGGCGGCCACACGATCGCAGACCACACCGGACTCCAGAATACGAGCATCGCGGATTTTGGCGGTTTGTGCTACTTCGAAAGTGCATCGACCACCATTCGCGCGTACGCAAGTGGTGGCTGTTAATGCTTTTGGTAAATCTTTGTTACTGCTGGCTCATGGTTCCCGTTCAAGTATTCTTCCCGCTATGGCAGCAACCGTCCTGGGTGACGCTGACAGCAGACAATGTCTCCAACCTGGGATTATTGCTGGATCTTGTATTAAACTTGAATTTGTCGTTCATGGTGAACTCGGAGAAAATTATGGACCCAAAGCTAAGTGCGCAGCGGTATTTGGGCGACGGATTCTTGTTCGATTTACTGTGCGCGCTTCCCTACGAGTATTTCAACATGGCGAGGTATGGGCTGATGCGGCTCCCACGGCTCCTGCGCGTACAGCGGTATTTGGGCGACGGATTCTTGTTCGATTTACTGTGCGCGTTTCCCTACGAGTATTTCAACATGGCGAGGTATGGGCTGATGCGGCTCCCACGGCTCCTGCGCGTGCTTCGTCTGAAAGACCAATTCAGTGAGGTCGAATACTTCATCTCTCTGAATGGCAAGCGGCAGCTGATACTCCTCGGGCTGCTATTATTCATGATGGTCCACGTCGTTGCATGCGTTTACTTTGGAATCTCCTACTTCGAGGGGTTCGATCCCAACGAAGATGAAGCTTGGGTATGTCCTACCAGCCTCTGCCTGCGACGGCTGAACGCAACTCACCTTGAGAACTGCAACGGGACCGTTTTCGATGTTAAATTGGATCGAAGGACGTTGCAGGACATCACGGCCATGGAGTATTCCCGCTCACTCTATTATGCGATCGGAGTGCTCGCGTCACCGGGCAAAAGTGTCGAGCCCACAAGCAATGCACAGCTGATTGCAGCGCTTATTCTCATGTTGGGCGGGTTCTTGGTCTCGGCTGTCGTCGTGGACAATGTTCAGAAGCGTTTCACCGCATCTGCGTTTGAGCAGAAGAAGTTCTTCGAGGCGAGTACCCGTATCCAGCGCTTTCTGCGCCGACAAAAAGCTCCGCTGACTATCCATCACCGGGTCAAGTCATTCTTGGATTTTTGGTGGTCCTCGCATCGTGGCGCAGTCATCAATGAGTTACTTGCCGATCTTCCGCGGTCAATTCGACTCGAGTTGCTGCGAAGTATTTGCAAGCCCGTACTGCAAACGCTAGCACTGTTGCAGGGCGTACACACAGTACGGGACAAACTTGAAGAAATACTGGTTGAAAACGCTAGATTCGTCTTGTATGGCCAAGGTGAGACTGTGTATCGCCATGGTGACTACGCCACAGGATTGTTTTTCCTTCTTGAAGGAAAGGTGTGCATAGTGCAGATGGGAGGTTCGCCATGTGAGATATCTCGCGGGAGCTTTTTCGGCGCCGCAGCACTCATGCATCAGGAGCGTGGAGAGGGCTACACAGAACACGTGAGTGCCAACAGTGGCTGTGTTCTGCTCTTTGTATCGCGAGATCAATTACAAGCCATGGAAACGATTTACCCGGTGTTTAAGGCGGAGCTGTTGGCTCTGGATCAGAGATTACTCCGAAACAAGGTGGCGAGTATGAGTACAGACACCGATCATGAAATGCAAAACGACAATACGCACACGTCATCGCTACATAAGGTGATCATTGGGCTGAAAAGTACTTTCACTACGATATATGATCCGAACTCGTTCTTCATTTTGGCGTGGGAAACCTGGGTGTTCGTGGTGATGACGGTGCAATGGGCACTGGTGATGTTCGAGGCTTGTTTTCCTTTGGACGGCAAGCACTGGATGGCCGACGCCCTGATGGTCTTCCTGGAGATTTCATTTGTTGTCGACATGGGCATCCGATCGCGTCTAGGATTCCACGAATACGGGAACAAAACGATGGATCTGGAGCGAATTCAACGCCAATACTTCAGATCGGGAGCCTTCGCGTTGGACATTGTGGCACTTGTGCCCCTCTATATCGTCAATTGGAACGTGCCAGCACACAAGCGATGGGGTTTGCTGAACGTCAACAAGTTGCTGCGATTATTCAAGGTCCCTACTCAACTGTACGCACTGGAAGAGCGATATTTGAAGCGCACGACGGAGCTTCGTGTGTTTAAGCTGCTCTACTACACGTTCATGTTGTCGCACATCCTGGGATGCATTTGGTTTAACTTCGCGTCCAACGAAGCAGCCCCGACTTATTCCAGGGAGAAGAAGACCGCGTTCGGAGAAGACCCGTGGTTACCGTCCAAGGATCTAGAGGAGGGGTCTCGCGTCCTTCAGTACTTCGCTTCTCTCTACTGGTCGTTTGGTTTGATGTCATCATCAGGGTCGTCCCAGTTCCCGAAAACCACTGCGGAAGGTATGTTCAGCGTCGTGACCATGACTGCGGGCTTCTTTCTGTTTGCCTACGTGATTGGCAGTACTGGTCGTTTGGTTTGATGTCATCATCAGGGTCGTCCCAGTTCCCGAAAACCACTGCAGAAGGTATGTTCAGCGTCGTGACCATGACTGCGGGCTTCTTTCTGTTTGCCTACGTGATTGGCAACTTCACAGACATCATCGAACTCACGGGATCGGAGACCAAGGAGTTCAATGCCAAAATGAGTGCAGTGTGCCAAATGCTGGACCACTTTCAAATGCCAGGGAGTCTCCAAAAGCGCGTCAAGACGTTCTTGCTCTTCAAACGGTTCCACACCATTACCCAGGAGCACATTCTAGCCAACTGCCTGCCACCTCCGTTGCTTACGGACATTCGGTTTGTGTACCTCATGCCAATGATCGAGAAAGTCGCGTTTCTTACTGGAATGGAGAGGTCGATTACTCGAATGCTGGTGTCACAATTCACACAGGTGCTGGTCTCGCGTGGGGAGTACGCTATCAAGTATGGGGAGAGTGGCAGTGACATGTACTTCGTGTTCACTGGTGTTTTGAACGTTCTTCTGCCCTTGCGAATAGCGAATCGCAACAAAACTACGTTTAAAGAGGCGGCCTTACTGGAATGGAGAGATCGATTACTCGAATGCTGGTGTCACAATTCACACAGGTACTGGTCTCGCGTGGGGAGTACGTTATCAAGTATGGGGAGAGTGGCAGTGACATGTACTTCGTGTTCACTGGCGTTTTGAACGTTCTTCTGCCCTTGCGAATAGCGAATCGCAACAAAACTACGTTTAAAGAGGCGGTGGAAGCGTTGACAGTCAAGAAAAATGGAGACGAGAATGCTTTATCGACTCGAGTTGGCCCAAGGATGGAAGACATCGTTACCATGGTTACCAGCAGTAGTGAGAAGCACAGCGTCCACAACCAGCCAAAGAAAGTGAACGAGCTCACTGCGGGAAGCTACTTTGGCGAAAATGGGCTCTTCACCAATGCCCAACGAAATGCCTTCATCCAGGCACAGACGTCATGCATTCTGTACAAGTTATCTCGTGAATCGCTGGAGCTTGTGTTCGACAGGTACCCGAACTGGAAGGAGAAGGTGCTTCAATTGGTTAGCATCCATCGTGAGCAAGGAAGGCTCCAACAAGTTTCGCGTGAGGTGCAAAGTCGAGGAATGACGATCTCCACTGGGTTGGTCGTGTCACGTTCCGATATCATGAATGAGCGCGCTGAGAGCCTAAAGGAGAAGCGCTATCACGCTCGCAGCACTAGTGCACACAGCGGCCTCATCTGTATGAGCTTGGTGCGTTTCCTAGACGCATATGCGCTCAAACCTCTCCTTAAGTTGGGGAATGGACTTATTCACGGTGCTGCTGTTCAGAGTAAATTTCACCTTACATGGCTGCGATTTATGGTGGCTTGTACAGTGTACGTCGCGATCATGATACCCTACGAGCTCGCCATGGATGCTATGAGCCGAGTCACGGTTGTGGTCACGATTGCGAAATTTTTCGAGTTGCTGTGCGAGATCGCGTTTGTTGTGGACATTTGGTTCAGCTGGCATGTCCAAGAATGCTCGACCTCGATGGAGCTTTATGACCAAAAACTGAGCAGTGTTTACAAGAAGGAGCGCATGGTCTGGGATGTCCTTGCTGCCATTCCGTTCTACGATTTGGTGTCGCTGTTCAGCACTATCAAGTGGCTCAAGTTGCTGCGCTGCATCAAGATTCGCAATATTTTGAGCTACCTTGACGAGTTAAATCGTCGTGGCGTGTCCAACGACGTAAAGCGCTTCTGGCATGTGTGGCTGCTTTATTTGTTGATGATCTATTGGACCGCCTGCGCCTATCTGGCTGTGGCCTTGGAGTCCGGCTTCGGTACGCAATGGGATTCGTGGCTGCCATCGCAGGAATTAGTCATCTCGGACCCTCAAAATCCGTCGGCGACGCAACTAACGCGACGATTTCTCCGCGGACTCTTCTTCGCAACTACGATATTCGTCAAGAAAGGGTATAATCCCGATCCAGACACTGCATCGTTGTACGCGTTCCACATCGCTATCTCGTTCGTAGGACTGATCGTTATGTCTTTCGTAATCGGTGAGCTAGCGAGCTTGTTCATCTCTTTCATTGGACTGGAAGTCGGCTTTCGCAAGAACCACATCGCTGTCGAGCTCTACCTGGCACGTTTACGCGTTAGTGAGCAGATTCGGTCGCGAACCTATGCCTTTATGACGTCGCTGTGGTCTTCGCATGCTGGCGTCAATTACGAGGAGCTCTTGGAGGAAATGCCACAGGATATTCGAGCTGCGTGTGTACTGCATGTATCGAAGAAGCCGCTAGAGTGGTTCGTCATGAAAGTCGTCACGCCGCTGTGTTGGGAAGGCGACGAATCCATCGACGCCCTGACGCTCTCACTGGCCGATAGACTGCGGTTCGAGACGTATCCACGCGATGAGAACGTGGTGACGGAGGGAAGCATCGTGCGAGCCATGTACTTTGTCATCAAAGGCCATCTCACCATGCGAAGCCGGTCACTTATGCACCGCCCGCTTGGCCTTCGTGATGGCAGCTACTTTGGAGAGCGTGGACTGCTTGGCTGCACTATCAGCGCCTACACTGTGCGTACAGCTCGAGCCTGCGACTTGCTCTCTCTCAGCTCAGAAGCGTTCGCGCAGGTGCTGCAAAAACACTCATTCACGCGTCTGGCGCTCAAACTCTGTGAACGTGCCTTCAAGCACCTCAAAGAACAACACATCACGACTTGCTCGAAGAGGGAGATGGAGGAACACTGGGGGACAGCGCTGCTGCTTATCCTGCAGAAGATCAAGAGGTGTCACCTGTCTGCGGTGGAGCCCGATAGTGCTGCTGAGAACAAGGGGATTGGCGTCTTGCCGAAAGTTAGTGAGTTGAAGACGGAGTTTACTGCCGTATCCTCATTTGCACCGGTCGAACCGGAACCGGTCGCTGAACTCCACAAAGAGGAGACGGTAACTGAGACCCCGAGTTCACCCGAACAGGAGAGCAACGAAGACATTCCGACGGATACAACTGAAGAGACGGAAGACACCTGCAACATTATCAAGGAGCTAGGAGGGCTACCGGCGAACATGAGCGAGATGTTTGAGGCTCTGAATACGGCGCGAACGTGCTTTGAAGCGTTTGCTCCGCTGCTTCACATTTTGCTGGCTACCGACCCGCTGGACTGGAAAGCGAGTTTCTGGGTCTGCATCCCGAGAGGAATTAACCACTCAGAGGCACAAAGTGCATCGCTGTCGATCGAATCTGCTGCGAAATCTGGCCACCGCAGTCAAAGTGCACCGCATCTCCTGAAGCAATCGACTGTGACGGAGAAGTAGCGTACTACTACAAATTCGTTCTCGAGTGTGCGTCATCAGCGAGGCTCTCCCACTTCCAGTACCAGAGCATCAGCACAACCATCGCGCTCACTGCCACGACGTTGCCGAAGCTTATGTCCAGCCACAAGCCCTTGATGCCAAGGTCACACGGGAACGCCAACAGAACTCCAAGGGGTACGCCACATACGTAGTACGCCAATCCGTTGGCAATAGCAGCAGCCTTCTGCTTACCAGCGCCTCGGAACACGCCTTGAATCACCGCATTGAGTCCGTCCATCACTGTCAGCGGCGACCAAATGGCCATGACGTGGGAGGCGAGGTCTGCGCTGCTGCCTTCGTCCAGAAACAATCGAGGGATTTGACCACTGAGTCCAAAGAGCAGCAGCGCGAAGATCGTCGATAGAACTAGAGTGCTTGTCAACGCAACGGTGCGTGCCAGTCTCGCAGTCCGAGGCATCCCAGCTCCAAGGGAATTCCCGACTCGAATATTGGCAGCGACTGAGAGACCAGCATACGCCGTGTAAATCAGCACACTGACGTTAACCAGCACGGAGTGGGCCGCAACAGCGACCACACTATCCGGAAGCCAGCCCGCTAGGATGGAGAGCGCCTCAAACGCCCACATTTCCATCCCAAGCATGAGCATCCCGGGGACTCCAAGGCGCATGAAGAGGCCGACGTAGTGTGTAGCGGCCTTGCGGTCCCAGGACTGGCACCACCACTGCCGCAAGTGATGCGGTCGCCACAGGAAATACGGCACAAGCAGCAGCGGCAGAACCAAGTTGCCTAGACTCCTGCCCATAGCGATGCCATTGAAGCCGATCGAGGTGTGGTAGGCCAGGCCGTATCCCGCAGCGACGTTGACGACGTTCCCTATCGCTGCAATGGTGACGAGTGGTGTCATGATGTTTTGAGCTTGCAACACCTTGCGTGTGAGCTCGTAGAGGAAGAGGCACGGCACACCTGGAAGCATCCAGCGAGAAAACTGTCCGGCCAAGTGCGCAACCTCCTCGTCTTGGCCCAAGCCTCGCAGTATGGCCTCGGTGAACGAGTTGATGAGCAGCATCGGTATGAGGAGTACCGTGAGGATCATAACTCCAGTCTGGAAGTACACTCCGATCTTCTCATAGCGCTTGGCCCCGTAAGCTTGTGAACAAAGCGTGTCTAGCGCTGATGCCAGTCCCAGTCCGACGGAGAGCGTTGTGACGTTCAACAACTGCACAGGGCAAGAAAAATAATTTGTGAGTGCATTACTCTACCGTAGAGCCGTACTCGAAGAAGCCCATCGTACCATGATGGAGAAGGTGGCGGCGTCGATATAGTGCTGCGCAAGTGGAGAATCGATGTTGCCAGCGAGGATGATCGACATAAATCCCGGCAGGAACTCCAAGAACGTCGTCACCATCTACAGAACAGCAAGAAATCATAAGCACGCCTGCTAAAGTGCTCGTTGGTAGTGCAACGCACCACGGGGCCAACGAGCTTCAGCAAGGTCTTGACTTCTTCCGCGGTCTGCGGCTGCAGCTCGTCGGAGTATCGATGCCCATGACCTGTCTGGGGAGATACAAGGCTCACGAAAGATTCGTCGCGATCGCTCTTGTTGTCGTCATAGCCGAGGTGTTGGTGGTGCATTCGTCTTCGCGTGGAGTGATCTTCAGTCGGGGGGAGATTAAAGGCGACTAAAAAAATGGTATCTTCCCGCTGACGAAGTGAACGGTGAAGTCAACAGGTTACACTGATGCCAGAACATTGAAACACAGTCACATCGTGTCAGCTGAGCTCTCAACAACACGATAACCACCAGCAGAGACTCCTGTACAGATACAAACGGATGCATCATCTACTCCTTTGTGCATTACTTTAGTACCTTTTGCGTATTCGTTTTACTTCTTCTTGGCGTCATTCGGGGCGCTGATCTCCTCGGGGGTCTTTCCACACAGCCGCTTGTGCAGCTTCCACGCCGCCTTCTGGCAGTCCCTCGAGCAGTAGACCGCATCCCGGCACCTCGCACACTTGGACAGCTTCTCGCTGGGTGCGTGGCACTCGTCGCACGTCTTGCCCTTGGTCTCCTTGAACCAGAACATGGTGTCCTCCTCACTCGGGTGGGTCACACCCTTCGGGTCGTCCTCTCCGTGGCAGAACACGCTCTCGCTGGCCGCATAGAACTCCCACTTCTCCGTACGGGTCGTCCTCTCCGTGGCAGAACACGCTCTCGCTGGCCGCATAGAACTCCCACTTCTCCGTGTGGTGCATGAGGTTCTGCCCCACGCAGCCGAACCTGCTCATCAACGAGTCGAGCTTCCGCGTCTTCTCCTCCTTAAAGCCATCGCTCAAGTTCTCGGCACTCTCGGGCACAAACTCCACGGCGAACTGGGCCACCGACCCGTACTCTGCGTCGCCAGCGATTGGCGCAAACTCCTGGGAGATGGCGAAGTCGCTCAAGCTCCTCACGTTCTCGTCCTCCTCCGTCTTGGGCAGCGGCAGGAAGTCCGCGTCGCCCAGCAGGAAGCAGAACATGGGCTTCTCGTCCGGTTCCCTGTCCTTGGAGTGCTCCACGACCTTCTTGAAGGTCTCAAACTGACCCTTTTCACTGCGCTGCTCGGCGGGGGGCGCCACGTATACAAACACCAAGTCTGCGGCCAGCGGGTCGGCCACAGTCTCGTACCCCATGAGCTCGCAGGCGTTGCTCAGCCGCTCCTGGAACTCTATGAAGCCATTGGGCTCGATGTAGGCCTTGGTTCTGGGCGAGGAGGAGGAAGGGGAGGGGGACGGAGATGCAGAGTGATGGTAGGTCTCCACCCACGACGCGTGCAGGTACAGTAAGCGGCAGCCGATGCCCGTGATGCGGTGCTCGGCCTGCTTGAACTCGGCCTCCTTCCTGTGCGGTTATGGAGGTGTTAGACCTGCGTAAATGCATAACAACCGACGTGAAAAAACAGAGCGGGCCGCGTACCACGCGTAGTCGTAGCGCATGAACACCTTGGAGGCCAGCAGCCGCTCACGCCACGGCTGCAGCGCCGACGCCGGCGCCGCCAGAGGCAGCACGGGCGCAGCCATTTTGTAGTACAGTACTTATTAATAGTAAGTAAGGTTTAGGCTGTTTGATGGACGCGTGTACCAGAAACGCGGTACTTCGCGATTGTTCGAGAAGGTCTTGCCGCGTCGCGTTTGGATGTCTCGAACTTTGT
>JAIKVH010000502.1:0-14125 GCA_024679275.1 Phytophthora niederhauseri
GTCGGCGTCGCCGCCGTAGACCAACACGCGCACGCCGTGCTCGAGAACTCGAGCTACATTGTACTCGCTCTCTTCGAGTCTGTCGAGTGGCGCCAATTCCGCAAGACCTCCAGGTGTACACACCCTCCAGTTGTGGGCAGCTTCGTTGAAGTAGGCCTTCGTCGCTTCGGAGCTCACGAAGTCTTGCAGGCGCGTGAAGCGGTAGCACAGATGCAGTTCGTCGTCCTCGTGACATTCCCGACGGACATCGTAGACGTTTCGACCGCGCTCGAAGACCAACGAAGCAGTCTTGCACGATACCTCGTTGAATCGCTCGAGAGCCTCAGCGCAGTCTCCACCTCCAGACGACTGGCGCAAATTGCCCCCTTTCCTGCAGCTCGCAATGGCCGATGAGAAGAGATCCGTTGAATGCTGGAGGTCTTCGTCGTCCGGGCCAAGGAATTGGTACCCGTAGTTGTAGGATTTCAAGAACGGGATCGCCGACTCGACCCAAGCTGAGGTCGACACCACACCGTTGCCGATCGCAATACCTTTCAACGTGGGGAGCGAGCTGTCATCGTCGAGAAGTCTCGCAGCCAAATCTGGTACGTAGTGTCCAGCATAGCTCTCACCGAATACGTAGAAGTCTTGTGACTTGAGCTTTGGGTGTTGCAGGTAAAATTGCTGCAAGAACCCCCGCATCCGATCCGCTGCGCCCCCGAGCGACCAAGCTTTCGTGAATCCGTTTTCTCCACCACTGTACCCAGTACCTTCAGGCTGGTCAAGGTAGATAACGTGAGCAAGACCTGTCCAGGAGTACGGGTTGAAGGATATCTTGTCGGCCTCATCGTCGAACATGCAAGGGCCATTCTCGAACAGCAGCGCGACCAACCCGGAGCACCCAGGACCACCCGAGAGCCACAGGAGCACAGGAACGTCGGCTCTGGTGGATGACGACTCGTAGAACACGTAGTAGAGACCGTTGAGTGTCCCGGTCTCCTTGGCGAGATTCTCCCCACACAACGACGTCGATGACGGATACTCATGTGCAAGGTCCCTCGCGTGGGCGAACGCGTGCTCCCCTCCCGAGAACATGCAGCATTGTGCAAATAGCACCACCGAGAGCAACCACCAAGCGTGAAGCTGCATCGTGGCGGGCGGAATGCAGGTATCCTATGTCAAGGCTTGACCGGTCACGTGTGACCTTTGCTGAAGATCGCGACTAGCTCAACGGACAGCGATGCAGGCGACTGCAACCAGCGGATTTGAGAATGAAAACGAAAACTGTCGCGGAACTCCGTGCTGGTTGGCTAATGGAGTCTTTTTCGTTGAGATTGTTTGGGGATCGCTGCGCGCTTCGATAGAATCCTAATGCTCACCCGCGATAAAACATATCAGCGCTACCGATGGGCCATCGGCGATGGCTGCTACTAGCCGGAGCGAGTCATCTTTCCAATGGTGATCAAAAGTAAATGGACTCCATGATGGCGCAGAGCGGATCGTATGCGGTGACGAGGACTTCGTGAGTAGGAGCTTCGATGATACTCTCTTGTTGTCGTTCGTTGAGCGGTAGGCTGTTCAGTGGACCCGAGTGGGTTGGTGGATCCTCACGCTTTGTGGATCCGAATGAACCGAGAGAAGCCTGCTCCGACCACAACACACACTGCTGTCGTTAGCTTCGATCGGTTGAACTGCAGAGACCTGGATTTCTAACCTGGCTGACACGGCCAGAAGTGGCAGCACTTGACCAGAACCCGGATTTCGTATTTCCGGACGTGTCCGCATTACACGTCGAACCTTGAATCCGGGGAGCCTGCTTGCATTCGTCACTCCGGACTGTATCAAGTCGTGGCCCCGCGATTTCATCGATCTTAACAGTCACTACTGCCTGTGTTTTGTCTTGAGACCACTTGCCATTGAGTCGGAATCGATCCAACGATCCTACCGCAGTGCTCTGCTGGCAGATTGGTGTTTTCTTCACTTTCTTCCGCTGCCGACCACTTGGAGCTCCTTCACTTTGGCGTTTCGCTCGAGATCGGCCTTTACCCCTGCCACCAGCAGCTTTCCCCTGACTGCTGCGACCATTTCGAGCTTTTGGCTGTGTGTTTTGTCTTGAGACCACGAGCCATCGAGTCGGAATCGATCCAACGATCCTACCGCAGTGCTCTGCTGGCAGATTGGCGTCTTCTTCACCTTCTTCCGCTGCCGACCACTTGGAGCTCCTTCACTTTGGCGCTTCGCTCGAGAGCGGCCTTTACCCCTGCCACCAGCAGCTTTCCCCTGACTGCTGCGACCATTTCGAGCTTTTGGCTCGCGTTTTGGCGGCTTGGCGCTCTCTCGGAGCCCGTTCTTCTCCTGTAGGCGGGGTGTTGGAGCTGCTGTTGACACCAGAGACTTTGCGGCGGCCTGAGGCTTGTATCCAGGTGCTGGCAGTGTCTTCTGGCCTGTTGTGGAACTCTGTTCAGCTGGTTGAGGGTGCTTGACTTGCCGGAGATAGCGGTCCATTCGCTGCTGCTTCGCATTCGTCTGGTGGCTCGTCAGCGTCTTGATGTACCGGAGGATGCTGCTATCCCCCGAGCTGCCGTTCGGAGCTGCATACGGCCTCTGTTCCTGTCGCTCCGTGGTCCCGACGGGGTGCTGCAGCGCCACATTCTGCTGCCAGTTCATCTCGACACGTGAAGTGAGTGCGGAATCAATGCAGAGTGATGGTCTCACTTCAACTTGTATTTTGTTGTCAATTTTAGGAAAAAAATGAGCTAAAGGAAAAAAAATGTTGCTCGAAGCTACTTTGGAAAGTGGAGCTATCTGTTGAACCACTTCTTCTGGCCCTTGGACTTGTGGCGGCTGTAAATGGCAGCGGCTCGGCGGCCTCGTCGGGAAATGGTAAGCGACGTGAGCGACGAGTTTGGCGCAGCTGAGCTCGGCGGCTTCCAGGAGTCCAACAGTGAATATCGTCGCTCAGAAGGCACTCCACTTGTTCCGCTCTGCCGACTCAAGTACGTGGTCGTCTCCGACGGCACTTCGCCATTCTCTTGCGTCGGTCGTCGAGTTGATGGAGCCTGAGAGTAGGTGGGGTTGATGCTACTCATGGGGATATTGCCCACAGCAGAAGGTAACCCGTTGACCTTTTTCACGTCAACATCGTCTGGCTTCATCGGCAAGCTGCCACGACGCGGCCGCGTAGCGAAGATATCTTCATCGTCTTCATGCTCGTCGTACTCGGCTGCTTTCTTCGAGTGGTACTGCGAGTTGATCGGCTCGTAACGGGCTCCGAGCGTCGAGTAGCGAACCGATGTAGGGGACGGCAAAGGCGAGTGATGCACACCTTCGCCCTTGTACCGGAAACTGCGGGGTGCCACAGCGTCTCCAACTTCGAGGGTTCCGTCCGTAAAGTTGATGCTCTTTGGAGGCGCTTGGATAAACGTGGCGTCAATGTCAACCTCGCGCTCGTCGGGCATAGCTTTGATGTCGACGCGGATGGAAGGCTCACGCTCGTGGTCCACATCAAAACTTTGGGTACTGGCAACCATAGCCGAGGGCCGCTCCCTCGCTTGATCCACATCGAAGCTTTGCGTACTCAGAATGTCCGGGTTGGTTGATGCAATGTTTGTTGGCGTTGTCCCCACGGGTTGCTTTGATTGCGGCTGCCCAATCTTCGTTGAGTTGCGGATCAGCGAAGGTCTGCTTTCCAACGTGAAGTTGTGCCAACGACCCATGAAGCTTCGTGATATCTGCTTCAGATGAGTTTCCTTGGGCTCCTCCGCGTGAATAATCCTCAGCACACGATTCACGTTGGAAAGAAGAGGTGCTTCAATCTGCTCTTTGTTTTCCACTAGTCCTTCCAAGAACGCGAGCATTTGCGGGTAGTACTTGAGGTCTTTTAGCCAATAGTCAGGCTCGTCTTTCGTACCGCTTTCTGTTAGTGCTGTGTTGCGCGCTTCTAGGACACGACGTAGAACCTTCAGCAACGGCGGGATGTCTGGATGCTGCATCGTGATTCGACAGATGAGCAACTCCACAAAATCTTTCGAGATGATCTCCGGGAACTGCACCAAGCGCCTGGCGATACGCAAAACGGAACGGTACGGAAAACTTGTGATCAAGTGCTGATTGCAGTAGCGCACCAGCTTCACAATCTGCTCTGGCATGCGATTGTCAGCGATGCTCTCGTCGATATCAAGAGACGCCCGCAAAATGTGGGTAATCGCCATGGTGTACTTGTCGATTTCATCAGCTGTCTTCTTCAGATTATCGGGAGGATTTTGCAGATCAAAACCCATGAGAAGGTGTAATTGAGTCCTCCAAAGCTGGAAAAGTAGCTCCAGATTGTAGGCCGGGTTTGTCAACTTTTCTGGATCCGGCCGTGACAAGAAGCGATCGATATAGAGGCCAGCCACAAAGTTGTGCGGTAACGGGATAATATCAGTCTCGTCGTCAAGTAGAACGGAATCTCGCTTTGCTACAGATCGCTCCATCCGATTCCTGCAAATGATTTCGTCGAGTTTCTTACGCACTTCGGTTCGTCTGTGAGAGTTCCAAATCAAGTCGCTCTTTTCGTGATTGTCGTCGAAGAACCTCGTTGCCTTGTTCGGATCCAAGTGAATTTGGTACACGATTGGGTACGGAAGAAACCGACAGAGTCCGCTGTACATCTTCTCTCGCAAGTCAATGTCCTTTGTCAACAACGCGTACAAAACCTCGAAAGCAGGCTCCCGTAGAGCTTCAGCGCGGAGAAATTGTTCGTGGAGAACATGCTGCCTTGACTGAAGTGCGATACCTAATATCTCGACCCAGAGTCCGCTAATGTGTACGTACTCGGCGATCACGAGGCAAGTATCACACAGCTCAGCTAAACAGGATAACGCATAGAATGCTTGTTCGTACGCGAGATGGTCGGTGATCACTTGGAGACACCACGTAAACTGGCAGAAAGGTGCAAGCATACGCTCCAAATTGCACTCAAAACCGCAAATTTTGTTCAGGATCAGCAGTGCGAGTTCCTGGCGGTTCAGATAGTCCACATTACCAAATTCAGCTTCCATATCTGACGAAATATCGTCGGACGATTGCTTTGCTTTGAAGCCATACGTCGACAATGATCGACGAGACGATATCGACACGGCCTTTGATTTGTCATCACCGGTGAACGGCAGCAGATATCGTCCAAGTGTTGCAACGGATATTGAGGCGTTCACGGGATCCACATCATCAATGTGTTGCTCCAGGCATTCCACTATGGCGGGCCGAAAGGCCGACAAATCACATAGAAGACTCAAACAGTCTAGAGCAGGTAGCGTATCCGAATAAATCGCAATGCTGGGGTCTCTGTTCTCGTTCAGAAATAAGAACAGCTGTGACACGAACTCGATGGCAGTAATTGGATACAATGCATCTTCGGTGATTGCCTGTGGATCCTCCACTGACTTCTCCAGTAGAATCTGCAGATAGACTCCCCCAACCGACGGCTCAGAGCTTAGACACTCGTACGAGTAATTCGTAACGCTCTCCAAAATTGAAAACCCGTCGATGCCTGGGTCCATGTAAAATTCATCCGTTAGCTTCTGCGAGAGCTCGTGCCGCGTGTTTTCGTTCCAAATGCAAGTTGGCTCGCAAATATCCGACAGCAACACATCACAAAAGTCGCGCCCATCCGGCTTGGCAAGAAGCTCCAAGAAGCCTATTGGCAGCAGATTCGCCAAGGCATCAAGTCCTGCTGAACGGCGATTACCATCGGGACCCAATGCAAGCGAGCGAAGTACTAAAGGCATCAAGTCCTGCTGAACGGCGATTACCATCGGGACCCAATGCAAGCGAGCGAAGTACTCCGAATGCGCTCTCCAACATCTCACGCTCTTGTTTTTCCAAAGCAGTCGTACTCTCCTGGGTCGTATCAATTCCAGACGAACTCTCTGCGGATGCCAGGATCAAATAGAGACCTTTCCAAAAAACACGCGTAGCATGCATAATTTGCTCTTGTAATTCAGGACTTCTGCAAAGGGACGACGCGATTTCAAATGACATTTTCTGAATACGCCACGGTTGGATGTTCTCGAATGAAAGAATAACATCATCTAGCAAGGAGTACACACGCTGGGCATACTTGAGTTTGCTTCCTCCGTTCTGGGATGGGTACTCTGTCGCCGTAAAGAATGAGTTGTTGTCATCATCCACCAAACTGCTAAAGTCAAATGCTTTCGATGGTGGCACCTCACTGGATGTACTGCGATTTCTTTCCATAAGTGATTCCACCCCTTCTTCGGATTCGAGAATAAGTTTCAAGATGAAGAACATGCTCTCCTTCTCTTCCACGTCGTGGCCTAATGCGCAGCTTTCCACTAAATCGAGAATGGTACTCCAGCAATCTTCAATTTTTACCACCAGCGGGCCATTCTGCGGTGCAACAGAGAGCAGCTGTTGCAGCACTTTTCGTGCAATACCTCGAAATTTGGACTCGCGTTCCGATCGAGATGATAGCACGCGAACGAGCAGGTCAAGTGTCGAAGACTCGAACGAAAAGAATTGATAGCCGAACTTTTCAAGCAGCTGTAGTTGCGCTTTCAAAATACGCTCGATAACTTCGTCCGACGATCGCTCACCATTAGCTTTGTTTTTGTGCTCAAGTGCAGCAGAAAGCGAGTCGAACGCATGACGAACTGTTGCAACTTCGATATCTTGATGGCACAATTCTCGATAACGGGAGCGCAAAGCAGATGACGAGTACGTTGTATCTTCACTCCAGCCAAATACTTTGTACGCATCCGAGTAATCCATATCGTCATCCAAACCATCCGCTTGGCGCCGTGCCAAATATCGCCACTTTTCCTCAATACTTTTCATCAGGTAAACGGGATCGTCCACCTCTTCAGCCTCTGAACTCGACTGGTTGAATGTAGACAGATAGAAACCGCTGCAATAAACATCGCCAGACAACTCGAGGTACGAAATAGGAGGAATCGGCGTGTACTTGTACCTTGCTGCAACAGTTGTCTTCAAGCTGTCTTTGAACTCCTGCAGATGCTCATCCATCATCTCTTGTAAGTGTAACCTCATTGGTGAGGACCACATCGCACGTTTGTCGTGCTTGCGACCGCAGTACACATCTGCAAATTGCTCAGGTGTTTCCGAGTCCAGAAAACTGATGAGAGATTCAGGAAGTATGTCCGTTAAATAACTCTGCCCGGCGAACCGCTCATATGATCTTTGAGAACGATGAATCCTTTTGAGCAGTGTTGCCTCCGGGACGAAAGCAGGTACCTTCTCGGACCCTCTCGGATTTGCAGCCGTTGACAGAATGAAATAGAAGGCTCCGTACTGGTATAGCTCTTGTAATTCTTCATCGCTCAGAGACATTAGCATTTCGCAGACATATCGGCGAACGTTAGGCTCATTTACCACCAGTAGCTGAACAAGCAAGGCTAATGAGGATGTGTTAGCCACAATAGTATTGACCAAAGCGGGCGGCCACAGATTTGTGTTTCCAACACATACTGAGCGCTGATCTTTAATCATGAAGTTCCGCAAAGTCTTCAAGGCGAACGCTGCACAACTTGTGTCAATAGGCTCGTCCGTAAGTTCCATCCAACGCAGCTCCGGAAATTCAAACATCGACTTCCATATGTGCTCGTCATGATCATGCGTAGAGCAGCAACAAACATACAGAGCGTCAATTTGCCGATGTCGAATGAACGGGTCAGCATCCAAATATTCTTTCAACCCGTTTGCTGAAAACGGGCCTTTAACCACACTTCCGTCTTCAGTTTCCCCAACTGCCTTCAACCTGATGCTCCATTTTAAAGCAAACCTCGTCTCGTTGTAGAGGGAAAGTTCTGCTATCGGCACCGAGGAGGTTTCATCAGCCTCCGACACGTTAAAGGAGTCCATCATCGGTATATCACCAGAATCGTCCAGCACGCCACTTCTTAAAGCTGGTGTCTGGCACCGGTGCGCGAGCACGGACATATACAGTAACACTTGGATGTGGTTCTTTGTACACAACTCAGCACAAGCGTCACCAGACAAGCTTAATCCGGACATCAGCTCGGCGATGTCTTGGATCTCACTCGCCAGGTACGAATTTCGCAGCAACTCGGTGAGGAACCTAGCTCGGTGTTTTGTAATTGGTCGGGCCTCAGGAAATACGTGAGCGAGCTCGATCAGGATTTTTAGCATGGAATGACCATGTTGCTCGTTTCCTGTTCCCCCATAAAACTGCGGAAGGCCATTGCTTCCACTAGCAGACCAATCGTTTGTTCCTGATAGCGGGATATTATTCAGGTGGAGATGCTCCAGCCAACACTGATAGACCTCGCTAAAAAACTTCGCTGGGTCCTTGGCAATATCCATGCTGGCAAAAAAGAGGCTGCTCGAATTTTTCAGCTTTCCACGATGTGTTCCTGCATCGATTGAACGGACAGTTTGGGCAACTTCCGCCAACTGCAACGATCCATCGTTTATCCTTTCCGTGATAACGCGCAGGTAGAATCGGTCAACCTGAAGCTCTTGAGCAATGCTCTCGTACCTCACAGAAAACTGCGCGTGATTCCACTTAGGCTCACTGCTTCCTTTTCGAGATACCACCAAGGAGAACGCAGCTGCTTGGTTAGTTTTAAATTGGTCGAACTCGTCAATCGCCGACTTGAGAGCAGTCTTTAATTCAGCTCGCGTCACTTCGTTCCAAATCAAGTCGGGCAGCAAAAAATCCTTACCGACCATACTGGATAGAAGAGCCATATCTGTCGATGACTCACCAGGATAATTCATACGCGAAGCATCTTCCTTAACCCGAGCTTCTTTTACAGAACCACTAGCAAACAGTGTTCCGATCTGGAGCTGCATGCGACGAATGAACCATTCTGAACCATCGACCTGTTTCTGGAGCTGAAGCCGGGTTTTCCGCCGCACAGACTCCGTTTGCCGAGCTCGTTGCTTTTTCAACAATTTCCGTACCATCGGACTCGAAATCATTCGAATGAAACCATGGGGAAGGATCCTCACCAGCATTTCATGAGAGGCCTTGTGATGAGTTACCCAGATACTTGCAATGTATTGATAGGTCTCCTTTGCATTATCGGAAGGGTGGAAAAACGCCTTGTGCAGATGCTTTATAGTCAGCCCAGAATCCAGAGCCAGATCACAAATGCGCCGTCGAACTTTGTGATCGCCGTGATCAACAATCACCTTCAAGACACAAATAACAGCCGCAGCCAACCCTGCAATCATATTTTGCGACGCAAGCTCCAGTAGTAGTGCATATTTCCCTCCCAAAGCTTTCACAATGGCATCGAAGTGATTGTTATCGGTGCTGTGGCGAGAGACGACCAGCACATCAAGTACCAATTGTAGCACGACAAGCGTAGAGCTTGGGTTGCGTTGCTCCAGAAGGTCAGTCAGTAGTGAAACCAGCTTTTTGTGCTCGAAGACTTGATATCGAATAGCTTTCTCTGCAGAACGGTGAGCATTTGATCGTGATTTGTCGGCAACCAGTGAATGCAACGCGTTAACAGCCCACACTGTTGCGATAGGGTCCCCCGATACAAGTATCTGAGCCAGCGTTGGAACCAGAACCATAGCACCACCGTTTGATTGTTCCATCGCAATTCGGTAACACCCGTCATTTATACGACAAAAAGCTTCCAAAATGACACAGATCTCGTTTGCCCGAATCGGAGGCTTGCACGAATGCTCGAGCTGCAACCCAGATAACGATACGTCAGAAATGACAATATATATCACGAGATTTCAAATACCTACGTACAACGTACCAGATTATTCAATCCGCGGAGGAGGGAGCCGTACGACAGCTTTTCCAAACGCCCACGCATTAATTTACCCGCGAAATCCTCCATTTCAACGTTCATGTTCAAGCTTTCCAGAGCAAAAGTAACCCGGTTTGTGGCCGATGTGATACTCACGCCTTCCCCACTCATGGTTTCAATCTCCATTTCCAGGACCGTGTGAGCGGGAATGTACAGTCCGTCATTGTTTAGGTAGAGAAAGCGCTCATGCTCATCCTTCAGCAGAGCCCGAGCGGACATTCTTGGGTTCAATTTTGGGAACTCTCTGCTCAACGAAACATCCAAGTTATCCACGTAGCGATATCCGTCGTATAGTGCCGCCAAAAACTTTTCCACGTCGTAAGGCACATACACGACGCGACTACAGTCTGAAAACTCCAATGCAACCATCGCTTGAGTATCGTCGCTCCCCAGCCCCGGTATCACTACACGTCGCAAATCCTTCAGATCGTATATCTTCTTTGAAGAATTTGAGAACTCTTCAATGGTGCCATCAACGAAGCAAAGTTTTTTCTTACGCAAACGCGTTGATCCGTGCCTGCCCGTCCGTCTTTGAACATCAAACAAATCGTTTGACTGAAAAGCGGAGTGATCCATTGGCGTTTCGACATGCTGTTTTGGAAGCTTGTCTCGTGTTGTAAACCGAAGGTGGATGCCAATAACTCCAGCCAGAGCCCTCATTTTCTCCACGATATCGCTGCTTTGATCGGAGTAGATGAACTTCAACTTCTTTTTCGCCGTGAGTATGAACGCGTCTGGTATTGTTGTTGCTCGAGTGACCTCCTCAATCATGCGGTACTCAATTTCACGCGTATGACGCCCCACAACTTGGACAGCAATCAGAGCACGGGGCGTTAGATAAAAATTGGTCTTTTCTCGTTGGCCATCTGTAGTGCCAATAAAGCCACTGAACTGACAGCAGTCAACGCTGTACACTCGCTTGAATTCATCAAAGTTGCCCACCAAATGACTCATCAGCTCCTGCAAGAAAATATTGCGGCATCGGTAACGGAGTCGCAAGAATACGGGGTCATCATACTGATCAATCCCCATCTTCAGAGCGCCACACGCAGCCTCAAGAAATTGCCGGTATTGCCGAAGGAGCACTTCTGGATTCTGGACCACTACCACATTTGATCCAGCCCCAGCAGTACCACTCGATGAAGACCCTGCCGACGATAACGTGTTGTTGCGGCTCGACGAGAAAATGTTCCTTCTGGACGAGTAGATATTGTGACGAGAAGACAGTACCGGTGCTCCACGCTGGCTGCTGGGGCCAAAATTGAGCGTTTCCCCAAAACTAAGCGTTTGGCGAGGGACTTGCCCGTCATTTGATCGAAGCGGCGACCCCATATTACCGAAGTGTAAAAAGGCCGGGTTCTTCGTCATCCGACTCAAAATACCCACGCACGCCTCAACAGTTGCCAAGCCTGGAAAGCTGAAAAGGATTCGGAGCATCATTCGGTACTTAGTTGCCAGGTGCTGATACAGCGTCTCAGAAAGTTTCAGCTGTTTTTCGACGTTCGCCTTCACCAGCAACAGAATAAATTGACACAGCTTCATCGTCGGCAGGTCAGAGAGGAAATATCCCGTCTACGTCAGATGACAAAAAATTGAGATTAGAGCGATATCCTGTTGTGAGGCATCTGCGATTGGACTTACATGAGTGTCTTCATCCAGCATGGATAGTAGCGTCATCACGAAGAGACTGTTGGACAGCAAGAGCTGTCGACACTGAAGCTTGTGTGCCTTTGACTCCATGAGCCGGCTCAGCACCATGAATACCCAATAAATTGCAACCGAGTTCTTGCTAACCAGAATCTTTGATATCATACCAAGATACTCATCTCCACGCTGTATATAACGCAAAAACAAAGTGAGTCAGCTAGTCTATATAAATTGATGCGCAATTCCAAGTAAAAAGATTAGCGTACCTCAGTCAGAATTTGCATGAATTCGTTTATTGCAGGAGGCGCGAGCGTCAGACGGTAAATAGATTGCAGATAGGTGCCCACAAAATCATGCGCTGCACCGTAACGATTGACAATGTCATACAGCTCCCGAGCAAGCACATACAAAACCTTTTCGTACGGTTTGTTCGGTTGTGCGATCACCCCGGAAGTCGGCGTATTGACGTTAAGCTGACGATTGACAATGTCATACAGCTCCCGAGCAAGCACATACAATACCTTTTCGTACGGTTTGTTCGGTTGTGCGATCACCCCGGAAGTCGGCGTATTGACGTTAAGCTCCACAGCCAAAGAGTGCATCTCTTCATCAAGACCACGAGGAAGCTGCCGTTGCGTTCGCGCAGTCTTACGATTGCCGAGCACCGCCAGTAGCTGGAGGATATTCGACTGCGCGACTCGGAGCTCACGATCCATCACGTTAACGTTCGCCACAATATTCGCGATCTTATTGCCTTCTTGCAAAATGATCTTACGTGGAATCATGCGCACCCAGTCTGCAACTTCGCTCATCTCCACACCCACCTGGTAGTTCCCCAGCGCGTGACACGACGCCAACAGCTCACACACAATCTTCTCGCGCTGGGCAGAATAGTACTTGCGCTTGACACCATCCACGTAGACAACCTCAAACGCTTGTAGCGTGTCTTGGTACATGATTAGACTGTAAATACGCGACAGAGGGCGACTGGAGATTACTGTCTTCGCGTCCGCATACTCCGTAATGTACTTTTCCGAAACCGACAGTGTCCTCGGAGCAGCAGTCGATTCGTTCAAAATACTCCGTAATGTACTTTTCCGAAACCGACAGTGTCCTCGGAGCAGCAGTCGATTCGTTCAACTGCGAAACCTTCAGCACTTGGTATTCAAACGACACACTGGTCGTCAAGGAAGCTTTGCCGTCGTCTTTCAGCGCTGCTTCCATTGTTTTCTTGCGGTACTCGTTGATCTGCATTCCGTAGGCCTTAGTCTTTCAGCGCTGCTTCCATTGTTTTCTTGCGGTACTCGTTGATCTGCATTCCGTAGGCCTTCATGACTCTGTTGATCGCTTGCGCCAGCTCCGTGCGTCGAGGCACAATGAAGAGACTGGAGTTGTCCGAGTGGTTCAGCGCAATAGCCTCATGGTCGTCACAGATGAGGTCGATTGAGACCAGGCTCGTGTACGGGATGTGGCTCATGAGGTCTCCCTCGGTATCTTTCTGGTAGATGCCGTCCGGACGGATCTCCACCACACACTTCGACTGCACGCCGCTCTTGTGGTACTTGAGACTCTGGAACGTATGCGTCTGCAGCTCTGGAGGCGTGGGCTGAGCATTGGGCATCTTGGCGTAGTGCTGGCTGCGCAGCCGCATGAGGCACACGAGCACCTCCATGCGGAAGTGGCAGCGGAACACCGTCTTCTTGATACGGTGGCGCGGCGTGTGGATGACGAAGTCCGTTTCGCCCTCCAGCACGTTGGCTCCGTCCACGTCCTCGTAGGGCCACGTGTTGGTCACGTGCTGGTTCTCGCGGTCCACCGTCGAGAACGAGTACTCCCCGAAGCACAGCACGCGCTCCTTCACCACGAAGCTGCCCACCTTGTGCACCATGAAGCGCGCGAGCACGCGCTTCATCTCCATGGCGGTCTGCGCTCCCTCCTCCTGCCGCGCCGATTGCCTTCTGTCTGTCTCGCTCACTGGATTTCTCGAGCTCCCTCCCTCTCTCGCCTCCCTTCCAGCAGGAGCGAGCGATCCTGCTTGCGCCGTCCCTGGTCTAAGTGCAAGTGAGCCAACCCAATGCGGCAGAGAGCGCGAAAGGTCGCAACTTCGTCTAAGTACGGTCTGACAATCACTCTGCATTCGCTCAGATGGTGCGATCATTTCGGCTTGGGCACTCCGCATTATGCGTTGGTACTGCGTGCATCCAGGGCTGCCGCTGCAGGCGGAGCTGCGCGTCCGCGCGGCGCCCGACAGTGGCGCCGCCGAGCGTGCGCGTGTGTCTCAAGGACGCGCAATAGCGGCGTGCTCCCCCGTGTTCCAAGTGGCGGGCGACGCCGCTGACGACGCCCCCATTTCGTGGCTGCAGGTGGCGTACCAGGACGCGGCGTCGGGCGAGACCGAGGGAGGGTTCATGATGGCCTCGCTGCCCGACGGTACGCCGCTGCTGGCGCCCTGGGAGACGACGGACTTCTGCGGCTGCTGCGAGGTGACGGACCCGGCCGCGCTGCTGTTCGATGAGTCGGAGGAGACGGCGCAAAGCCTCGGACCCGTGCAGAGCGCCAATCTCCTCTACTGCATGATGGAGGTGCGCGGGGGGAGGGTCCGGATCTTCCACCCGACACTGCAGAGCGCGTGGATCGACGCGAAGGACGTGCACGTGGTGTGCTCCAGGCTCAAGCACGACTTC
>JAIKVH010000503.1:0-14116 GCA_024679275.1 Phytophthora niederhauseri
CGGGTAGTCGTGGTTGTGGTCGAGTTCCAAGACTCGGTCGTGACGTGGAAAGCCCACGAGCTGTCGGTCTCCTCGTAGCCCGTGATGCAAGTGCAAGACGCGTTGAGAGCAGTCAGTTCCTCCGGGCAGCCACCGTTCGGCGTCTCCGAATCCGAACGAGTGACCAGGGCCGGAAGACCATTGCACACCTGCGTCGTCGTTGTTGAACTCATGGATCCGACGACAAGTTGGGTCTCGTCGTTGCGGAAATTGGTGCGGAACCAACTCGCCAGCGAAGATGAAGACGAGGAGCTGGACGAACTGGAGGACACACTGGAACTGGAGCCATCCGTAGAACCAGTCGCGGAGTTTGCTGCGGAGCCCTCAGACGATGACGCCTCGGATACGGTGGTTGTTTCGGTAGTGCTGCTGCTGCTGGCTTTGCTGCCGTTGGAATTAATTGTGGTTGCCGCAGTGTTCTGGGATCCGGTTGACGAGGTGGTTGTCGTTGTCGTGGTGGAGCTCTCAGTTGCCCCATTTGTCGATCCAGTAGATGAGCTGGTCGTTGTTGTCGTACTGGTCGTTGCAGAATTGACACCGGCTGTCGATCCGGTCGATGAACTCGCTGTAGTCGACGTGCTAGTAGCAGCGTTGGCATTGGTACCAGTTGAGGTGGTCTCACCCGTGGAAGAGCTGGTACTTGTGGTCACACTTGTGCTAGTCGAGCTGGTTCCGGCGGTGGAGGATGCGGTCCTAGTGGCGGAATTCGCATTGCTGTTCGTGGATCCGGTTGTCGTGGTGCTAGTTGCAGTTTCCCCATTGACCGTCGTCCCGCTCGCGCTGACTGAGTTTCCGCCTGTTGCCGTACTGGAAGTAGCGCCAGTGCTGCTGCCAGTGCTTGTGCTGGTAGTCGTCGACGTGGAAGCTCCTTCCATCGTAGCTCCTGTCGACGACGACGTCGTAACTGTGCTTGGTGATGTTGAGGTTTCTCCTGTACGCGTCGTTTCTTGAGTACCAGTCGTGCTAGTTCCCGATTCTGTAGACGAAGTCGAAGATCCTCCCGACGTCGTTGTCCACGTCCTGGAGCTGCTGGCGGACCCGTTCGTGTCCGAGTCAGTCTTCGTCGTGGTCGTCACGGTCGTAATTCCGGTTGATGCATCCGTCGTCGTGGAGGTGGTCGTCGTGTTCACACCGTTGTCCGTGGTTACAGTTGTCACGGGTGAAGATCCATCTCCATTTTCGGTCGTTGTGACAGTCGTAGTTGATACGCTACCAGTATTTCCTGCCGTGGCAACGTTGCTGGAGCTGGTTACGCCGCTGGAAGTTGCCGTGTTCGACGCTGTGTTGCTGGTACTAGCACTCGATGTACTCGTGCTCACCGTCGTGGTGGTAGTGGTGACTGTCGTGATGACTTCACCGGAAGATGTGGTTTCCTTCTTGGTGGTCACCGACGTGGACTTCGACGACGGCGCCGCGGTTGCCACCGAGTTGGTGGAAGTGGACGCAGATGTGGATGTTGATGTACTCTCCGTAGCCGACGTGAGCGAGGACGCAGCGGCAGTCGACGAGTTTGAGCTCGCCGAGCTCCCGCTCACGGTGGAGGTAAGTTGTTGTAAGCCCCGCAGCGACACCATCGCAATGGATCGTGGTGCGAGAAGGACTCGGGCGGGGGGACTACGCCGTTAGACGTGAAATGCAGTTGTGATGCTTCCGCCACGCTACATCCCGGACAGCCCCGCCCGAGCTGCAGCTGCGTCTGTCAAGGCAGAAGAAAATCCCGACAGCTTTCGCCTCTGTGGCGGAGCAAACGTGTGCCCTGCCGCGAGCACTATAGGGGCGGTGCATTTTCGTGGCGAAGGCGTCCCGAGCCTGTAGTAACGACAATTACTGCAACACGCCGCTGTACTCTTGACTCCACGAGTGCCATGCTCGACTTGGGGCACTCGAGCGTTTCGTCGGCACTCTCGGGGCCACAGGCGGCGCCATTGAGTTCAGCTCCTGGACCGGCTTTCTGTCCGTGTCCGACGTCAAGTGTCGCTGCAAGTTGATGTCGAAGTTACACCGCAATGGCCCCCAGTGCATGTTCGAGCATTTGGGACGGGCTCATCTTGGTGGAGCAAACCTAATGGGACTTTTGATCCTGGACACTGCGCGTTGTGCTGTCCACCAGCTCAAGTGATATATCGCACTCAATTAGTAACCGTGTTAGCTTGCTCTCGGTGGCCGGGCATAGTCCGACGCCAGGATGGTTTATTTTGTGCATGAGTGGTGAATTATTGGGGATTTTGGGTCATGGCGGTGCGGAACCACAAGGCAGCGGAGTTGAGGCGAAGTACCACGAACTAATCGGCACTAACGCTCTCGAATTGATGTTACTTAATGAGGCAAGACACAAATTGAAGCGGCAGACGTGCACAAGCACGCAGACCGCCGGGTTTTCGCCCTTCAGCAGTGTGGGGTCCTCGGTGGAAAAAGTTAGTCGTAGAGGGATTGGAAAGGCCCGAGCCCCACAGACGCACAAGCACGCAGACTGCCGGGGTTTCGCCCTTCAGTAGTGTGGGGTCCTCGGTGGAAAAAGTTAGTCGTAGAGGGATTGGAAAGGCCCGAGCCCCACAGACGCCGACCTGAATGAGCAGCAATGCACGCGAGGGACAGCCATCGAAAGCAACTGAAACCCGAGGGCGACGCAAGGAGCCTGCACGAGTAAGAAACGCTTCGCCTCGATGGAGACAGGGCCAAACACCCATTGCGTACATGGTTGCTGTCGGACAAGCTGTGAAGTTACAGCGGCGCAACTGTGAGCCAAAGTTGGTGGGATGGCTACATGGCCATCGAGTCACTCGTGTCGAGGCAAAACCATCACAAAACGCTATGCTTCCCCACCAATTTACAGGAAACAGCACGGCACCAAGTCGACAAGGATAGTCGGTCGCCTTCAACTAACGCTACAGTCGAATTGCCAACCCACACCAAATTTGTAGTCCTCACAAACTGTCACTAACGCATCACAAAATGTCACTAACACCAGGTTCAGTTCAAAATAGTGACATCAATTGTTCAAACAAAAAGCACAAAACACAAAAATTGCCCAACATGCAGGCGCTTGGGCTGGAGGAGCGCAAGAAGGCGCTGGAGAAGAAGTTCGTGGAGAAGCGGCCGCCGCTGGCCTACGCCAAGCTCAGCGGGCGCGTGGAGGGCGACGCGCCCTTCGAGAAGCTCATCACGCACCTGCCGGCGGAGCTCGGGCGCGGGCCCATCTCGTCGCTGCCCGACCACCGCATCGCGCTGGGCGAGCAGAAGGCCATCTCGCGCCTGCACGCGCGCATCCAGTGGAACCAGACGGACAGCTGCTTCGAGTTGCAATGCCTCGGCAAGAACGGCATGTTCGCGGACGGCAAATTTGTGACCAAGAACCAGACGATCAAGCTCACGTCCAAAATGCCGCTCAAAATTGGTCACGCCAGGGTCTATTTCCTCTGCGCCATTCGCTCTACCATCAGCACTATGAGTGGATTCAAGATCATCCAAAAGGTAAAGAGAGAGAGAGGGGGGTTAAGTGGTGTTAAAGTTTAGAGAGGTGATGGGCTGCCGTGGCTAAATTATGTGTTTTATGTTTTTTTTTGCCAGGCTTTTGACAAGGCCAAGTATCACAAGGGACTCACGAGTATGACGGCGGACCAAGTGTGCGACCAGATTCTGGAGAGTTACCCCAAGAGCGAGCACGAACTCGGTGGAAAAGAACACCTGCGTACTTTCGTCACGTACGTGAACATTCTTTTTTCATGTTTTTGCTGTTGTTGTTGCATTACCGAGACTTATTTGCGATTTTGTGTGAGCAGAGCGTATTTGCAGGAAGACACTGGAGCATTCGAGCGTGTGGATGGAACGGGAGCGGTTTTTTCATGTTTTTTGTTGTTGTTGTTGCATTACCGAGACTTATTTGCGATTTTGCGTGAGCAGAGCGTATTTGCAGGAAGACACTGGAGCATTCGAGCGTGTGGATGGAACGGGAGCGGCAGCTCCTGTGTATAAAATGAAGCCGGTGGCCGCGGCCAGCGACGCAAAGAAGACTGTATCGGTCAACTCAGCTCCGAAGCTTGAGGAATCTGGTGAGGCAGCACTGAAGAAGCAGAAGATTGCTGCTTAAAAGCTGCAACACGAGTCTTGTGATTGTTGAAAAAAAAAAAAAACTGCGGCAACACGTTAAGCATTTTCGTAAAGCTAATTTGGTGGTGTCTGCGGCGAGTATTCTATAGTGTTTGTTTTTGTATTCATAGTTGCTGCGGCAACACGTTAAGCATTTTCTTAAAGCTAATTTGGTGGTGTCTGCGGCGAGTATTCTATAGTGTTTGTTTTTGTATTCATAGTTGCTGCGAATACTCCGTCCGTATCGCGCTTTGTCCAAGATAAAGCTATTCGGTCACCCCTATGTGGTCGACAAGAAGCCCGCCGTGGCAATATCAGGCTCCGGCTCGGACTGCGGTCGGTTGTTGTCGAACTGCAGCTCGCGCATGAGCTCTTTGATGGTGAGGACAACCTCAGCGGCACTGGGTCGATTTTCAGGTCTACCTTCGAGGCAACTCGCAGCCAATGCAAGAACCCCAGGCGGACAATCATTGTAGAACGTTGGCCGCAACGAGCCCAGCGCCACCTTCTCCAATATCTTCTGCTCTTGCGAGCGCCGTTCGTCGTGGTCATCTTGTGCTGGAATACTTCCAGAGTTCCAGTACGGGTAGTCATCCGTGTCGATCTCGGACAGTACGACACCAAAGGAGAAGACATCAGCGCGCTCATCATAGTCACGCCCGAGTAGAACCTCCGGGGCAATCCAGAACGACGTGCCCACACCTGGGGTCATGAATCTGCCGGGACCTCCATTGACGTCTGCCACGAGACGCTCGCGTGAGACGCCAAAGTCACTCAGTTTCGCCTCGTAGTCGTTGTTCAGCAACACGTTCTTGGATTTGAGGTCGCGGTGGATCACCTTGGGGTTTAGCGAGTGCATATACGCGAGTCCTTCGGCGATATGCAGCGCAATGGTAAGCTTCTTGCCATTCCACGTCAGTCCTTGATGATCCACGTTGCTTCCCTGGTGTTTCAAAGTGTGGAGAACATCGCGCAAATCCCCGCGCTCCATGTACTCAGTCACAGCGCTCAGATTACGCAGCGAGTCCCAGGCAACGCCGATGAACTCCACGATGCGTGCATGCTTGAGCGACCCCATGAGCGTGATCTCTCGGATGAACATGCGAATCTGCGAGAGCTTCTCGCACTTCTCGCGCATGATCTTCTTGATGGCCACACGGCGGTGCTTGTACTCCCCAGTGTAGACCAGTCCAAAGCCACCTTTGCTGATGCAGCGGCCGATGTGCAGGTCCTTATATTTCAGTCGGAACGACATGATCAGCGGATCATTGAGTAAGTCCGCGTTCAATGTGGGGTGAAGAGAGTTGTAGAACTCCTGCGTCGCAGTGATATCCGCCGCTCGAGACGTCTGAACATCCTCAGCACCTGGGGTAGTCAATCCTTTCTTGCGTCTGCGTTCTTGCTGGTGTTGCACGAATTTGGTGGCCAAGAAGAACAGCAGAAAGCCCATAAAGCAGCCTCCGAAGGCCGCTATCAGCATGAAGACAGTCCAGTTGGTGTTATCAATCACGCTGCCTTCATTAGCCATCGCCTCTGGGGTAGTCGTGCTTGTAGTGTTCACAACGCAGAAGTTCGTGTTGTGCACCTGTAGCCATTCACCACCATCGCATCCACTTCCGTTGCTTGCGGGGGAATCAATTTGAAACACCGAAAGCTGCGAAATAGCTGCAAGTTCGTCGCTGGTGACTGTCAAGTTCGTGATGTCGTTCCCACTCAGGTCACTGCGGCACAACAAATTTTAGTTCAGGCGATAGATCATCAAGTGGAAAATAGTTGTGGAGTGAAACTTACAGCCTTCGAAGGTTGGGAAACTGGAGTAATTGCGCAGGAAACTCGGTAAAGCTGTTGTTCGCCAAAATGCTAGCCAAATCACATTTAGGTTAGTAATTTAAAGAAAGCAATTCGATTACCCAAGAACTCACATGTCAGTCATTGCATTCAAGGCCTCGGCCGATCCTGGCAGGCTGGTATAAATACTGGATAGCTGGTTTGCGGCCAAATTCCTGTGATGCACGAAAACAAACAAAATCCTAAAGTCAGACATGAAAGCATTGGTGAAACTTGCCCATGGATAGTAAACGTACAGAGACTCGAGGGAGGTGAAGCTTTCCAGGAAGGACTGACTGAGGCTGCTGAGATTGCAGCGGCGCATCAAACTGCAACACAACAAACAACACAATTAGTTGTCGAGGCGGCGACAAGTTTCTTCAAGGGTATCCGCACTCACGTACAGGCTTGACAGTGTCGATGGAACAAAACCATCTCCGATAGGAACTTCAGAGAGATCTAAGTTGAATATGTCGCTGCAACCACACAAGGCAAAATGTTAAGGTCGAGATACTGACCTAAGGAATCAAACAAAACTTACACTTTTGTGAGAGCTGAGACCTCTTGTGAACGAACGATCGCCAATACATCGTCTCCTGTGGTCGATTTCTCTAACCTGACGGGCACACTGTTGCTGCCCTCCCCCTGTATTTTGCTGGACCAAAACGCAGCAACAGAATCAGCATCTTCATCTCCACACACCCAAAATTTCCACGAAAAGAAAATGAACAAGACGAACAAGATAAGTAGGTCTGCAGGAACGTCGAGCATCATCAGCGAGTTCACTTGAAGGGCGGTCCCTTGCTTAGTTGTCGTGGGGAATGGAGACGTCGGCTCCGTGTCGGGCTCGCCGATGCGGAAGCTCCACGCTGTTGTGTTGGCATAGCCCGAGAGACACGAGCACGAGAGGTTATACCTGCTTTGTACTGCCAGACACGCCCCGTTTGCCGGGACCGTTGCAGACTTGAGTATTACCATGGGCTCGCCGTCGCAGACGCTTTCGGTGAGCAGGGAGTTGGTCATGATGGTCAACCGCTGCTCGTCCTCCGCCATTGTAGACGCGTATCCGCGCGCCAAATACACAGCAGTGTCGTCCTCAATGCTGCTGCTGTTACTCGAGGAAGAGTCTGCGCTAGTCCGAAGGAATCCGGGGCCGCTCTCGCTGCTCTGGGCTGCTACCGGCCCGGCGCAAACCACTGTCACCCCGGCCAGGAATCCAAGTACGCCGCGGTGGCGTGAGTTCATGATGTACCGACGAAGCGGTTGGGAAAATGGAGATATATAGACTGCCGCTAGCTAGCGTCTGTCGGAAAGTGTGGAAGACTCGGCACCGATAGCCCCGCGCGCGCTCTATAGAGTAGGCCCGATGACGACTTGAAGGGCCTGACCTCGACCAGAGCGGTGGCCGCTCTCGCTCGCTTCGTCTCCACTGAAATTTGGTCTGTGCGGCTTTGTGTCCGCGGAGGTGCTCGCACGCGCCCGCAAACCCGGTTGTACTTGTAGTTTACGATCCGTCGCGGCCACAAGCCAGTGGCAACGGCACCGAAGCCAAACGTGGCCAGCGTTAGTGCTCAACTCTCGCTCGCTTCGTCTCCACTGAAATTTGGTCTGTGCGGCTTTGTGTCTGCGGAGGTGCTCGCACGCGCCCGCAAACCCGGTTGTACTTGTAGTTTAGGTTCCGTCGCGGCCACAAGCCAGTGGCAACGGCACCGAAGCCAAACGTGGCCAGCGTTAGTGCTCAAAGTTCGGCGCGTCTCCACCAAGTCGTAGGGGCACAAGCTGGTCAAGTCCGCCGGACTTCTCCGCTGCGTTCGACTCAACTCAGCCTACCACCAAAGGGGAAAGGGCCAGCACGCCACTACAACCATCGGGGAGCCTTTCGTTCCTACTACTACAGGCGACCACCGTGGTCCGGAGAGAGACCGAGCGGAGACCGAAGGAGGCCAGCGCGGTATCTTGTCAGCGAACTGGTCGTACGCAGTAGTAGTAGTGCATTCTGCATGGCTCCACTGCAAACACACCGAGATATCATTAGGCGTATGCATCCCGTGCGCTTTGGGCCGGATCGTTAGCAACATGTCGTTTGCGCTTTTGACGAGCTGGCGATCGTCCTTGTTCCGCCCCCTTAGATACCGGCAGCTTGCTCGCTACCGTACTTCATCACTTTCGTGTAATTTACGAGACGACTGTGTTGCTTCGTTGCCGTTGAGTACGGAAGTCACTCCGATGTCAGCCTACTACGACCAGAAAAAGCTTATTCGTCCAAAAGGAGGAGGAGCAACACGGTCGACGCGTGATAGAATGGAGCCCGGAGCCTAGCTGATCGATTATCCTGCCACAAACTCCATTTAGCACTCGCCACGCACACTACAATATCCACGTACTTCACTGCCACGGCCACATTGGATAAGAATTGCGTCGTCGATGCAACTGTCATACCACCCTCCACTGTATAGGAAGTGGGATGCATAGTAAAGTCCCAAGTGGATCTTGGGACGTCCTCGAGTCAAGGACCTTGACCCGTCAAGGTCAAAAAGGTCAAAAAGGTCAAACGTCCACCTCCATCCCAAACACGAGAGCAACAAAGATCGCAAGATCACCTAAAACACGAGAGCAACAAAGATCAACAAGATCATCTACAGTATACTGTAATGAAATGACATCTTTTACAAGGTACCGTATCCTTTGCCGTCGGCAACATTCCGCAACAACAAAGATCAACAAGATCATCTACAGTATTCTGTAATGAAATGACATCTTTTACAAGGTACCGTATCCTTTGCCGTCGGCAACATTCCGCAACATTCGGGCAACATGCACATCAAATATGTGGATTGATATCAATTATGAGGGTCCTGTCAAAAATCCGACAGAAATTCCACTTGCTGGAAGACACAGTTGTTGACTTTCTCGAGCTTTGCGACAATGAACGTGGAGACGCAGCAAGAGTTGGAGCGAGCTCTGAGTGACGGCGATGTGGACGCCTTCAAGCGCGTGTATGAGCAGAACCCGCAGTACTGCGTACGTGTGCGCCTCACTCCCCGTTCACCCTGATGAAGCTCCGGGATGTCTAAATTAATATACATCCGCAACTAGGACGAGGAGAGCCGAACGCTGCTGCACCTGGCGATCGAGCACAATTTATTCGATGCCGTCGAAGGTGACATCCCACCGGCCATTGTGGACGCCCGTGTAAGGCAACCACATTGAATTTCTACGTCATCGAGACATTTGATTGACAAGTTAATGCGTATCAACCAATATGGGCTACTACAGGACAAGGGAGGACGAACGCCGTTGATGGCAGCAGCGGAAAGGGGTGACAGCCTCATTTGCGAGGAATTGCTGGCCAACGGAGCGTCGACTTCTGCGATGGTGGGGTCATGCCGAGGGTCTTTTAATTTTATAGTGGAGTTTTGGTGACCATGTGTGTGTGTGTGTGTTTTTGTTGTTGTTGTTTTTTTTTGCTTGTAGGCATCGGATGGAAGCACGGCGCTGGCGATCGCACTGCGCAACGACTGGTTGTTGGTGTGTCAAGTGTTGGTGGCAGCGGACGCGGAGCAGGCAGTGCATGTAAGTGGCGTGGAAGTACGTGTAGAAAAGAAGAAGAAAAAACTATGGGACTAATGTTTCTATAATGCAGCGACTATTACTAGCGATCAGCACGGACAAACGAGATGATGTGGTGCTGCTGGTCAAAGCAGGGGTGTCGTTGGATATTACGGTACGGCATGGAGGGAAGGTGCTGTATCCATTGATGCAAGTTGCTTATTCGTTCTATCATTGTTGTATCGAGCAGAAGATGGCTGGGGGTGAGGAGCGAAACCCGCTGAGGGAAGCGATTCCACACCCGTTGATTCTTCGAGAATTGCTGCGGTTTGGTGCTCCCGTGAACGCGAAGGTTGGTGGGGCTGAAACGGGGATAGACTATGCGCCTCAAAACTGACGGGTTAGTTGTATGTATTAAATGATTTCGTTTTCTCAGAACAAGGCTGGGGTAACTGCACTCTCCTTTGCCGCTGCAGCTGGAAATCTCAAGGCTTGTGAGATTCTTTTGGACCATGGAGCCTCCCTTAACTCAAAGGTGTGAGTTGGGTGTCGTTGAATTATTGTATCAAGACGGTGACTGACACATGGCTAATCCGGTGTCAACATTACAGGACAACGAAGGCAGAACCCCAATGTACCATGCTTGCTGCCTCGAAAGAGAGAATGCGATTGCGTACTTTGTGCAGCAATATGGCGCCACGGTCGACACGATGGTAATGCTGCTTGCTCATACTGCTACCAGGTTTACAAACTAATCCAACGTACGATGCCATAGAACAACAAAGGGCGAACTCCGCTCTTTTATCATGCAGAGCGAGGAAACGTGCTCGGGTGCGAACTTCTACTTCGCTTCCATGCCAACGCAAATAACAAAGTGAGTAAGGCTGGCGTTTTATGCTTATGACGATGTCTAACCTCTACCGCATTAATCTAACAAAGTGAGTAAGGCTGGCGTTTTATGCTTATGACGATGTCTAACCTCTACCGCATTAATCTTTTAGGACATGTCCGCATGGACTGCTCTTCATTTGGCTGCTAGTCACGGACACAAGGAAGTGTGCCGCCTCCTCTTGGGCTACGTAAACTCAACAGACATGGAACGAGAGGACCAGCAAATGGTGCTGTGCCAGCCTACGTCGTCAATCGGAAGCTGGATATCGGTCACGGAGACGTGCCTTATGCGGATCTACGCTAGACTGATGTAATGATTCATGACTTGGTGAGTTTCTACACAGACTACTTCATACTAATCAACTGCCTTGCCGTTGCCTAGGTCATCGGGTGTGCAGGCGACGTTGCAGAAGTACGGGACGCTAAGGATACGAGACTGCAGCATGAATACGTTGCTCCACGTCGCAGCCTCAAGTGCGGGAGACAAACACTGCTACTACATTATTCGGTGCCTTCATTTGGTCGGAAATATCGCGATCAACACTCAGGTATCCCTTTCATTTCAAGTTTCGCGAGGAAATACGTGGACACTAACGTGTTTTTCTTGCTTCCTTTGTGGTGAAAGAATTGCTACTGCGAAACTCCGTTGGACGTCGCTGCAGATCGGCAGTGCACCATGGCGTCTTCAGCGCTTCAGTCACTTGGTGCAGTTCAGATATCGAGCGACAGTGAGATTTTCCCCAGCGTGATCCAATTGGCAGCGCCTCGGAAAGGACCGCTGTTCCGCACTGTGATGGGTTCGTCCAAGGATTTCACTTCTTGCTCGCGCGACCATATCGTGCAGTTGTGCAGAGGTATCCAGGACGGCATCTACGCCTTCACGGACGACACGGTGGCTCAAGTGGACACCGATCGTGGCGACACCGTCTTGCACTATTTCCTCCAAAGTTTCGTCCAGCGCAGTTCCTTCCCTTCAGTGGAAGAGCAACGACAAGTGCTCAGCTCGCCCAAGTGGCTTGGAACGTTAGAAGCCCCTCGCTTTCTACGTGTAGTAATCAGCAAACCGGTAAGTTTGAACAAGCGGAAGGGCATGATAATATTTTTTTTACTAACTTGCTATGTCATCGTCGTGCAGAACTGGGAAGGCAAAACGCCACTGCATGTTGCAGCCGAGGTGGGAGCTTTGGGGTTTTGCGAAGTCTTGATCGAAATGGGAGCGTCGGCAAAGGAAGAGTGCCAAGCGCCAGACAACCGTCTACTCGACCAGCCAACCGAAACCCCTCAATTCTGGAAGCCTATCAACTTTGCCGCTACAGTCAAAGCCTCGCTGGACGAGGCTCACACGTCCTTCGAAGAGCGCAGTGCGTTGGTCGAGTACCTGCTCAAGGAGCCAGAGTCACTGCCGGATGAAGAGAATGCAGCCCACGACTGCAAGGAGAAGATCCAAATGCACTTTCCACTGCTACTGCCGTTGTTTATTCGCGTTGAGGATGAGACCAAGCACAAGGAGGACTATGCGGAGGCTGAAGAGCTGTACTACAAGGTACGCAAGCGCACTTCTCACTCTCCATAACTCGGGTGTATGTTCTCACTCCGACCGCTTTTGTGCAGTTCTTGGATGAGTGCTATCCTCGATTTCAAGAGTCCACGGTCTATGAAAATGATCCGAGTGGCGTCACGGTCCACAACGTGTATCTCAATACAATCCGATACGGCGTCAAGACGCTCAAGAAGGTCATCGCGCCACAATGCATCATTGAGTCCACTGGGGATACGCTGCTTCACCTGATCGCAGCTCATGGGCACCCGGATTTTGCTGCAATGATCAAATACCTCGTGGATACGGCACAGCTCGACATCAACAAAACGGTAAGTGCATGTATCACGCACAAAATACCTCGTGGATACGGCACAGCTCGACATCAACAAAACGGTAAGTGCATGTATCACGCACGTTATTACTACAGTTCTATAGTATTCTCCGCAAGCCCTAACACACTTTCTTTGATGCTCTACAGAACAAGCAGCTGAAGACGGCGTTGCACGTTTCGGTTGAGCACAACATGCCCGACATTTGCCTGTTCCTAATCTCTCAAGGCGCCGATGTGGCCGCTTCATGCCAAAACCTCGAGACTCCGTCGAAAGAGGCATGGCTCACACCGCTGTACACTGCGCTGTGGTCATCTACTCCCAAGTACGAGATCATCGAGATCTTGCTGAGTACGCCCCAGTCCATTGCCAAGCCGCGGAACCCGAAGCTTAGCCGGTCAGTGCGATACGAGCCTGGCCAAGGCCCAGATACCAAGTGGAACGGCGTTGTGCTCGAACAACTTCTGAAGGTCCACGCATCGGCCTTGCCGCTTTTCTTGGACCATTACGCGGTGGAGGTGAACCGCATCAACGGAGAGAAAGTGTACCGATTCGTCGAGGTAAGCAAACGTTTAGAAATTTTCTTCTTCCCTGCTGTGGCTAATGGATGGAAATATGCTGTTGTAGGTGTTCGAGATTTGTATTTTCTTCTTCCCTGCTGTGGCTAATGGATGGAAATATGCTGTTGTAGGTGTTCGAGATTTGTGACCATTTGGAGCAGATCGTGAACCCGACAGGCACATTGACACCGAGTCTTTCGTCCAAGAAGACCATCAAGAACTCAGCAGTGACGCATCCAGTGGTTCGGAACGCTATCCATCTCAAGTGGGAGCTGTTCGGGGCGAACGCGCACCGCAAGCAGCTCTCACTCTACGTGCTGATGGTCACGTTCTTCTACCTGTCCAACCTGCTGCTGCCGAAGATGGAGGTCGCGATCGACGAGGACGGCAAGAGGCGGGAGATGATGCACAAGTGGATCCAGTTCGACTCGGTCGTTGACTACTTCGTGGGCGTCACCAAGGTCTGCTGCTGGTCGCTGGCCGTGTACCATCTTCTGTACGTCGAGTTCTTCAAGGAGTGGCGCTCTAACCCCAAGCAGTACTGGCGATCCGTGTGGAACTTGCTGGATGTGTTCACGTACCTGCTGATGCTGGCGACCATCCCGTTCGAAGTGTACGAGGGCCACGACACCCAGCGCGAGTGTATGCTGAGTCTGCTGAGCATCTTGCTCTGCGTGAACCTCATGCAGGCGCTGCTGGTGTCGTCGTACTTCAGCGTGCTCATCTTCACGTTCGCGCGGATGTTCAAAGTAGTCGCGCGCTTCCTGTTCCAGTACCTGCTGCTGCTCCTGGGCTTCTCCGGGGGTCTCTTCCTGCTCTACCACGGGGCGGGGCCCTACACGGACTTCTTCAGCGCCATGCGGATCGTGTTCCTCACCACCTTCGGCGAGCTCAACTACGGCGACAACTACAGCTTCGACGACAGTCTCCGCGCGCGCAATTACCTGGCGTTCCTGCTGCTGACCGCGTACGTGATCGTGGTGATCGTCGTGGCCATGAACCTGCTGATCGCGCTCATGACGTCCGAGTACGAGAAGGTCCGGACGCAGGCCAAGGAGCTGTCGCTGCTGGAGCTCGCGGGCGCGCTGCACCGCTACGAGCAGTGGATCGGCTACGGCGTCGTGCGCAAGCTCTACTCGACGCCCAAGGGCCAGGAGCTCATCGACGCCTGCGTGCTGCACGTGTCCGGGTCGGGTCAGCAGCCGCGCGCGGGTCGCAGCTTCCTGCGGCGCGACTTGACGTCCTCCGCGTCTTCGTTGTCGTTCTCAGGACCGATGAACAAGCAGCGTAGTAAG
>JAIKVH010000505.1:0-14091 GCA_024679275.1 Phytophthora niederhauseri
ACCGCACCACCGCCGCCACCTCTTCGCCCGCGCGCCATCGAATGACAACGCCCCAGCTCCCGCAGCTCCAGCACCTGACCCCCGTGCCGCTCGTCCCCACGCGGTCCTCGCAGGCCGCGGCCCCGATCTCGTTCCTCGAGACCGTCGACCGCGTCGAGATCAACGCGACCGTCGTGCGGCATGACGTCGTCTACTACGTCGTGGACGTCTTCCTGCTGCACCACACGTCGCGCATCCCGACGCTCAACACGCCCACGGCCAGCGCGTCGCAGCCGGACTACCAGGTGCTGCACCGCTTCTCGGACTTCGCCGAGCTGCGCTACCAGGCCTGGGCCTACGCGCAGCGCAAGCACGAGGACGGCCACATCTGCAAGTACTGCAGCAAGTACATGCACTTCATCCTCTACTCGCTGTCGCAGCCGCGGCTCTACGTCAAGCTCGGCGCCGGCGTCGAGCGCCGCAAGAAGGTGCTCAAGAGCTTCTGCAACGCCTTCGTGGCCATGGCGCTCAGCAGCAAGACGGAACCCCACTCGAGAGACGCCGCGTGCGACGGCTGCCAGGCGATCCCGCACCTCGTCGAGTGCTTCCTGCGCTGCTAAGTGGAGGAGGAGGAGGCTCTGTGTCATCCATCGCCGTCGTTCAAGTCTATCAACTCTAAGCAAGCGTCTCGAAAGTCGAGCGACGCGTGCGCGCAATGATCTACACTACGTCGTAGCAAGTATATACACTAGGAACTAAGGTAATAGCGAACTAATATCAACTCACTCTGCACACTTCCCCGCTTCCTCATGGGCTCCGATAAGTCGCGACTTTCTCTCGGGCCCCGCCTCACGTGTCGCCAATCAAGCACGCGGATACTGTGCCAGAGACGACCGCCGCGTTTCCGCTCTCCTGCACCGGCATGAAGAAGCTCCGAGGCTCTCCCGCCCCCGTTTCGCTTGACGACGCGCTCGCGGTCGTTCTCGCGCCGCAGCGAGGTCTGTGGCTCGACGTTGACTCGGCGTTGGCCCTCGCGTGCGTCTGCAAGGCAGCGCGTCAGGCTCTTCGAGCGTGGGTCGACGTTGCGATGTCCGACATCTCAATGGGGAAGGAGGCGCTGCCCGTTCCAGTGCAGCAGCTTCCGCCGTCGAGCTTCCACGCCATGCTCCGCGCCGTCGTGGAGCTCCTGGCCTTCACCTACGTCACGGCGGTTCAACTCCCAGGCGGGCTCAGCCCCGCCAGCGAGCGGTACAGTCTGCCTGCGGACCTCCTCTCCAAGCACCAACAGAGCGACGAGCGGTGCCAGCGCGTCCTCCGCGGCCGCCAAGTTGAAGTTGTCGTCACCGAGCGCGAGGTCAAAGGCTGGGGAGTGCTGGCAGCGCAGCAGATCGAGCGGGGCGAGTACGTAGGCGAGTACACGGGCGAGCTCGTGTCGACCCGGGAGATGCAGCGGCGCTACCGTGAGCGCTACGACCCCAAGGCGACCAACTACGTGCTGTCACTGCGGGAGCACGTGGCCCGCCAAGAGGAAGAGGAAGAAGACGGCGGCGGCTCTGCGCTGGGCTTCGACGTCGTGCGCACCAACGTGGACGCGTCCAGCAGCGGCAGCGTGGCGCGCTTCTTCAACCACAGCTGCGCGCCCAACCTCGAGGTGGCGGCGGTGCGCGTGGACTCGTTCATCCCGCGCTTGGCCTTGTTCGCCAGAGAACGGATCAACGCTGGCGAGGAACTGACGTTCGACTACGGAGGGGGCTCTAGTAGTGACAGCAGTGCAGTAGATGGCGAGGTAGAGCTAGCAGAAGGGCATCCGTGTCGCTGCGGGGCCCCAAAGTGTCGAGGCTTCCTACCATCAGGCAGCTGATGATGTACCGTAATGATTGCCGCGGTAACTTGGTTTTTGTATCAAGTTGCATTTCAGCGATTGACTGGCAAAGCGCGATGGCGGACGAGAAGACGTATGACCAGGTGTGCGAGGATGCGACCGCCGCGGCCGAGATGCGGCTGCTGGAGCACTTCAAGCAGCACGGCGGAGAGGTCTGGATCATCGGCGCCGGCTGCCAGAGCTGCCGCCAGAAGCTGCAGGACGTGAGCGGCCTCAAGCGCTGCGCCAACTGCGACGCCGCGCTCTTCTGCGGCCGCGAGTGCCAGCTCAAGGCCTGGCCGGCGCACAAGGCCGAGTGCGGCGTCATTGCGACCTTCCAGCGGCTTCACAAGGCCTCGGCCAGCTCCGACTCCAGGTGCGTTCGCTACTGCTCAACGATGAGTTAGTTGGCTGCTTCTGGTTCCCTTTGGGTGCTCATGGCTGCGTGTTTGGTGCAGACTTGCTACGTTGCTGGAGAAGTTGTCGTGGTCGTTGAAAGACTGCTCAACGATGAGTTAGTTGGCTGCTTCTGTGCTCATGGCTGCGTGTTTGGTGCAGACTTGCTACGTTGCTGGAGAAGTTGTCGTGGTCGTTGAGCCCCAAGAAGGCGGACGACTCCAAGACGGCGGGCGTCGCGAGCTCGATCGGCCTCAACGGCCCGGAGCTCCCGGGCTGGTTCTTCACCGTGGACTTCGAATCGGTGCGCTGATGCTTGTGGTTGTGCAACATCGATGGCACAAGTGTGGATAGCATGGCTAAAGCTTGGTTCGGTTGTGCAGGCATCGAAGGAGCAGCAGAAGGCGCTGTACCAAGCTGCGCTTGAGCTGTACGGGCTGCTCAAAGACGAAGAGTGCTGGTACGAAACTTGTCGGTTTAGCGCGAATGCAACGCCGGGCTATTTGAGCTAACATCTATGCTATTCATTTGTAGGACGCGCGACAAGGAGAGCTTCCCACGCTCGAGCTACACACTGGTGGAGGTTAGTAAACTGTGTGGACGTTGAGGGCGCCGTCGTGCAATGATGCTGACCACGTTTGTTTGTTTTGCGCATGGCACAGTCGCTTCCACACGCTTCTCCTGTCGCTGCGCAGTTGCAGAAGGAGCTCGTCGAGAAGAATGGACACCTTGTGCTGTTCTCCGCGTGGCTGCAGCACCCGGAGCCGCCGGCCACGCAGGCGATGCCCCTCGAGGACCGCAGTTTCTTCGGCGTTGTAGATTCGCTGTTGCAGATCAGGTACAGATCGCTTTCTTCACACTTTGCTCAAGGTTACGAACCACTCGACTGACAATGCGTCGTTGTTGTTTCCTAGCGCTATTCGCGACGGCGTGGATGCTTTCATGGACGCGAGATTCTCGCAGTGAATCAATAGAGTGTACACAGCTGCGGAATTGCATCACAGTCTTGTTTACTCTTGAAATTATTGGCAGCTCTTGCACGGCGCGCCACAGCGACGTTCCCGAGCCCCTGTGCAAGGGGAAGTAAAAGCAAAAGCACGCGAAGCGCTGGACTTTCACGTCGACACCTTCGCGACGCGGTACAGCGTGTCCAGCATCTCCTCAATATCCTCATCCAGCTCGTAGCACTCGAGCGCGGCCACGACCTTCTCGTCATCGCTCAAAATCAAATCCTTCAGACGCGCCTTCTCCTCTGCCGAGATCAAATTGTCGGCCGCGATGCGGCTGGCCGCCTTGAGCGCCAATGCATAGCGTGCACGCTGCGAAAGTGACCGCTTCTTCGACAGCCCGTCCTTCTCCAGCTCCCCCTCTAGCAGCACGAGAACGCCCATCAATCAGTCGTGACTCCGCCCGCGTACGTTAGTGCGACCCCTGCTTGATCGCAGTAGCCTCCTCACCGTCAATGATGCCCTTCTCCTCCAGCTCCGACACCGACGGTCTGTGGCGCAGTTGGCGCGCGATCTGGTCCGCCTTCAACTGCCGCTCCAACTGGTGCTTGGCGCCCTGCAGCACCGGCGCCACCGCCGCATCCTGGCCTGCTCAATCGCAGCATCAAGCATAACACGTCAACAAGGTGAGACGGCCAACACACCAATACACTTCCTCTGGACTGCAGTGCGCGCACCTTCCAGGATGTTCTGCGAGACGAGCTCGTCCTTCTCGGGCCGCGACTCGAGCAGGTGCGACACCTGGTTCTGCACGAGGTTCCGCTCGAGCTTCTTGGCCGTGGCCGTGAGGCTCGGCGCCAGCTCGGCGCTCGTCTCGAGCACGCCCGTGGTGCGCAGCTCCTCGATGGACGGGCGCTTGGTCAGGTGCTGGTGCACCTTGTCCGTGTTGATCTGGCGCTGCAGCTTCTCCTGCGTGGCCTGCAGACTGGGCGCCACGCCGTCCGCGCCGTGCACGATGGCGTGGTCGCGCAGCTCCTGCACGTCCGGGCGGCCCTCGAGCTTGTGCGCCAGCTCGTCCGCGCTCATCTTGCGCTGCAGCTGCTTCTGCACGCCCTGCAGCGTGGGCGCCACGTTCGGGTCGGCCGTGGGCAGCACGTTGCGCTGCTCCAGCGCCTCGGCGTCGGGCCGCGCCTCCAGCAGCTGGTCGATCTTCTCACTCGCGCGGCGGCGCTGCTCCTTGTCCATGGCCGCCTGCTCGTCCGTGGCCGGCGGCTCCTGGTCGGGGCCGCCGTCCAGCTTCTTGCCGGCCGGCAGCGTGGGCGTGGACGTGGGCGTCTTGTTCTTGCCGCCCTTGGACTTCTTGGCCATCTCTTTCGTCTCTCTGTGCCGCTTGATGCTCCGGACGCGAATCTTTGAATGACTTGGACTTTGTATGGGGCTCTGCGAGCAAGATGGGCGAGGTGAGACTGTGGTGTGCGCGTACACAAGGGCAACTTCAACACGAAGAGCGTGTCTCTGCTCAAGCTGAATTGATTGATTGACGAGGATACAGTCCTACAGTGCATGCTTCCTACACGAACTTGTAGGCGCACTCGATGAGCTGCTCCGCCGTGATGCGAGCAAGATGGGCGAGGTGAGACTGTGGTGTGCGCGTACACAAGGGCAACTTCAACACGCAGAGCGCGTGTCTCTGCTCAAGCTGAATTGATTGATTGATTGACGAGGATACAGTACCGGTAGCTCCTACAGTGCATGCTTCCTACACGAACTTGTAGGCGCACTCGATGAGCTGCTCCGCCGTGATGTTGCTCTCGCCCGTGCGGTTGAGCTCCTCCTTGGCCATCTCCGTCACCAGCAGCAGCTTCTTGACCGAGATGGGGCGGTCCGACAGCAGCGTCAGCACCTGGTCCTTCTGGTCGTCCGCCACGGGCAGCCCCGTGTGCGACAGCACGGCGTCCAGCTCGTGCTTCTGCGTGAGCTGCGGCACCTCGAGGCACAGGTCGAACACGTCGCTCAGCTCCACCGCCTGCATGGCCGCGATGTTGGACGTGACGCCGATCACCACGAGTTTGCGGCCGGCCACGGGCACGGGGTTGCGCACCAGCACCATGAGCGCCTGCAGCACCAGGTTCGAGAAGCGCGGGCCCAGGCCTGACAAGGTAACAAGCACACACACAAGGCACACAAGTTAGGATAACACAGCACAAAAGACCCGATAAGTGGCTGCAGCCATTTACGCACCAACGTAGTCCATGAGCCGCTCGATGTCGTCCAGGATGATGATGCTGAGCGGGGATCGGTACGCCTCCTCGAACACGTTGTAGATGTACGAGCACTTGCCGCTCTCCGCGCGGGAGATGAGCTCCGACGCCTTGACCATGCGCACGAGCGGGAACTCGCTTGCCACAGCGCAATACGTGGCCAGCGCAGTCTTGCCGGCGCCGCGTTCACCGTGGAGCAGTACCGACATCAGCGGCGTCTTGTCGTTCGAGCGGACCTGCTCGATCACACGGCTCAGCGCCTCGCGGACGTCCGTGAACGAGTTGCCGTACGGAATCAGCCCGTTCTTGTAGTAGAGCGAAAGCTGGTCGCTGGGAGCGCCAAACTTGGGCTTCACCTCCTGCAGCGCCAGAGCGAAGTCCTCCATCGAGATCTCCGGGTTGAAGTTCGCGATGGCGTGCATGGTCCGACCATCGGTTCCGCGCGAGAGGGCGTGTGCTGTAGCAGCACGGACCAAACCTTCAAGCTCGGCACCCGAGAAGTTCTTGGTGCGCTGCACGAGGTTCTTGTAGTCGGGGTCGTCGCTCACGAACTTGGACGGGTCAAGGCAGTTGTCCAAGTCGGCGATGACCTTCGGGTGCAGCGCTCCCTTCTCGCGAGCGCGGTCCGTGTGAATCTTGAGGATCTGCGCGCGGCCCTTCTCGTCGGGCAGGTTGATCTCGATCTGCACCTCGAGACGACCGGGACGCATCAGAGCTTCATCGAGCATATCCTAGTGAAACAAAAAGGCACCGTCAGAAAACAAACCTCTATACCCAGACAAATCTTCTTCTACAGAACTCACCTTTCGGTTCGTCATACCAATGACGAGAACGTTGTTCAGACTGTCGACACCATCGATCTGCGTCAGAAGCTGGTTCACCACACTGTCACCGACTCCCGTGCCGTCGCGACTCGATCCACGCTGCTTGCAGATGGCGTCGATTTCGTCAAAGATGATGATGTGCACGTCGCTCTCGTCGCCGAGCTCCTCCTGGTCCTTGCGCGCGTCCGAGAACAGCTCTCGGATCTTGCGCTCCGACTCACCGACGAACTTGTCGAGGATCTCGGGGCCGTTGACCACCTTGGGCTCCTTCGCAGTCAGCGCCTGCGAGATCTTTCGAGCAATGAGCGTCTTACCGCAACCGGGCGGACCGAAGAGCAGCATACCGCGCACGTGCTGGATGCCGAGCTTCTGGATGACGTCCGTGGGGAACAGCCGCGAGGCGAAGGCGCGGCGGAAGATGTCGTTGAACTCCTTGTCCAGGCCGCCGATGCCGAGCTTGGTGAAGTCGAAGTCGGGCTTGAACACGGTGCGCGTCGTGCCGCTGGACTGGTTGGTGAGTCGGATGGGGGCGTCCTTCCCCTTGGTGAAGTTGATGATGGAACCATTGAGGAAGGCCCCGACCCGCGGGGCGAAGGAGTCGGGGCTCGTGCTGTCCCCGTCCACCGTGTCGATGCTCATGCACTGCAGCCGCAGCGGGAGACCGTCGCAGCGCACGGCCATGAGCTGCCCCACCGCGAAGACCTGGTGCGTGTATTCGGCCTCGAAGAGGTCCTTGAGCAGGCTGCAGTCCACCACGCGCAGCTCGTTGCCCTGCGCGCGCGTGAGCACCTGCTGGATCTCGAACGTGACGGTGCTGAGCACGCTCTTGGCGGCGCTCGACGGCGCGTAGACCGACACCTCGCAGGCCTGGTTCAGCGGCAGCCCCACGCACATGCGCTGCATGGTGCCCACGGCCACGGTGCCCGGCTGGATCTCCTTGTGCGGCTTGGCGGCCATGACGAACTTGCGGTTGATCCAGACGTTGAGTCCGTGGGCGCGCAAATCCTCCTTGGTGACGACCCCCGGGGGCGTCTGCTTCACGAGCCCCATGAAGTCGTCCAGGTGCACGTACACGCAGTTGGTGAAGGCATACGAGTTGCCGGGCAGCCCCACCACGGCCGCCTCGAACGCCATCGTGGGTCTAGGAGCTGAGATCGAAGAGCTAAGAGGAAGACGTGGCGACTTGGCGTCTGCTCGTAGCGAAACCCCTGCGTACACCATCGTACACAAATATGCTGACCAATCACGGAATTTCGACGCAGCCTTTATTCATATGCAGCCAATGGGAGACGTCTCTGACAGCAAAAACGGCACCACTTCAACTGTGGACGTCGGAGGACACTCTACGCCTCGACCTTGAGCCCCTTGCTGAGCAGGAACGCGTCCTGGTTGGGCGCGCGGCCCAGGAAGTCCTTGAGCATGACGCTGGCGTCCACGGAGCCGCCACGCGCCAGGATGAGCTCGCGGTACGCCAGCCCCGTCTTGGGGTTCATGAGCCCCTCCTTCTTGAACCGAGACACGAACATGTCCATGGAGAATACCTCGCTCCACATGTAGCCGTAGTACTGCGCGTCGTAGCCGCCAGCCAGGTGGCCGAACGAGCCCGCGAAGTTCGTCTCGGGCGTCATGTCGATGAGCATGATCTCCGTCTGCAGCTGCTTGAGGAGCTGCGCCGTGTTCGACTTGGGCTTCGAGTGGATGGTCTGGTCGAAGATGGCGAAGAGCAGCTGGCGCTTGTTCAGCAGACCGGTGTTCGCATTCTTCGTCGAGATCAGGCGAGCGATCAGGTCGTCCGAGAGTTTCTACACGTGATAACAAGCAAAACCAACCCAAGTCAGTGGAGCTGCCCAGGCAGCAGTAAGCAAGGACAACTGCTAACGCCAACGCACCTCGCCGGTCTCGTAGTGCGAGGAGAGACGCTGCAGCGGCTCCTTCTCCCAGCACCAGTTCTCCAGCATCTGACTCGGAGCCTCCACGAAGTCACGCTCCACGCGCGTGCCAGCGAAGCGAGGGATGTCCACTTCCGAGCACAGGCAGTGCATCACGTGACCGAATTCGTGGAAGTACGTCACGACCTCCTGGTGTCCCAGCAGTGACGGCTTCGACTTGGTTGGGGCGTTGAAGTTGGCAACCATCGCGGCAGCAGGGTACTGTACTCTCACCAGATCATCAGGTTAATCCCTAGTCATGGCCAAGTAAAAACAAACTAGACACGCACCTCACGAACACCCTGCGAGTTGGCGCAGCCCTGCTGCAGCGTAAAGCAGGCAGCGTGACCGTACTTGCCCGTGCGCGGGAACAAATCCAGGTAGAAGTGGCCGACAAGGTTTCCAACCTTACACGGGCGTGCATCGTAGACGGCGAACATGCGGACATCTTTGTGCCACACGTGGGGCTGCGAAATCTCCACGAACTTCAGGCTCAGAAGTTCCTGGTACATGGACAGCAGCTCTGCCGTCACATGCGTAAGGGGGAAGTACTCGCGGAGCTTTTCAGAGTCGATGGAGCAGTGCTTCTTGACGAATTGGTCCATGTAGAAGCGGAAGTCCCACATGTTGATCTTTCCATCAAATTTCCACCCATTGCGCTCACAGTCAGCCTCCTTCAGCTTCAGCAAGTCGTCCAGGTCCTTCTTGGCAAGCGGCACAAGCTTGTTGTCCAGGTCGTTCAGGAACTTCTTGACATTCGCCGGGGATTCTGCCATCCTGTTGTTGATTCGTACAGAGAGAGTAGTCCCAGCGAGTTTAGTAAAAGGGCGATCGAAAAATATACACAAGATCGCCATACCTTTGCTCGAGGACATACGCAGCGTGATTTTCGTAGCCCAGTGCCAGTGCCACCTTGTGCCGGATTTCCAGCATCTCTTCAAGGATAGCCACGTTCGTAGAGATGCAGCGGCGGTTGAACGCGTACTCGACAGCCTTGCGAGTGGACTCTACGGTGCACGTGTTCAAAATCGGGAACACTGTCGGGTACGAGAGTGCAATCTGTGGCGCAAAAAGCAACTTCGGGTCAGGGCTCTAAACCGTCACTCACCGAGCAATGCAGTACATGTATCTTACCTTGTACTTGCCGTCGTCGCCCTTCACAAGCGCGGCAATAAAGTCATCGCTGAGCCCCTTCAGCTCATCGTGCGAAAACTTGACCTCGATCGTCTCCTCCGAGAGGTTCTGCTGGAACTGAATGCCGAGCTTGGACAGCTTCTGCTTCCAGGCCTGCACCTCCTTCTGCTTCTCCTCCGGGAGCTGCAGTCCATTGCGCTCGAAGTCCTGCACCAGGCGGTGCACGTAGCGCTGCGTGACCTTGCCCAGTTTCTGCCAAGAGCAACAACGAAATCTACAGTCAGCCCCCAGCCTCAAAGCCGCCAACGCTTGCAGTCCATTGCGCTCGAAGTCCTGCACCAGGCGGTGCACGTAGCGCTGCGTGACCTTGTCCAGTTTCTGCCAAGAGCAACAACGAAATCTACAGTCAGCCCCCAGCCTCAAAGCCGCCAACGCGCAGTGCATTTATCGTACCTGGTAGGCCGCGCTCTTGTAGAGCACGTTGATGGACTTGTACACGTCCGCGCGCATGCTGCGCTGCACGGAGAAGTCCTCGATGGCCTCGTCCGCCTTGGTGCAGGCGTCGCGCGTCTCCTTGTCGGCCGCCACCTGGCCGAGGAACGTCACGTTGGTCACGCGGCTGAGCATCTCGTGGTCCAGGTCGATGAGCTTCTGCGCTGTGTTCTCGAACGTGACGGCGGACGGCGCCAGCGCCGCGATCTCGTCGTCCACGCGCTTCATCTGCGCCAGGATGCGCTGCGTCTCGGCCTCGATCTCGGCCACGCCCAGGTCGAAGCGCAGGTGCGTCAGCTGCTTGCGCAGCAGGCGCGTGCGCTGCTGCTGCTTGCTGCGCGCCCAGAGGCCCAGGCCCGCGAGCGCCGCGGCGCAGGCGGCCACGGCCAGCGCGTTCTTCTGCTTGTCGGACGCCATCTCCAGTGCGGATCTTCAAATGAGTGTGGAGTGTGGAGTGTTTGCACATCAAAGGAGACACATGTGCGGACAGAGGAGATTCACTATACACAGAACAAGATGAATGTTGAAGTGGGACACTAGATCTTGAGCCTTTTGACACGCGATCGCGCTGCGGCAGTTGATTGGCACTTTGGCTCGACGGGCGCACTTGCTATGCCTGTTGCCTACATCCTGGCCTCGTCCGAGAGCTTGGCGGCCGCGTCCTCGTCGATGAACCAGTAGACGACGCCGTCCGTGGGCTTGACGTTGGCGGCGGGGAGCGGCGGCGTGCGCGTCTCGACGCCGATCATGTGCGGCATCAGCTCGGCCTTGCCGGCGCCCGTGGCGACGAACGCGACCTGCAAAAGGAGGGGGAGAGAGGCGTCAGTCGTCTGTGTACTTAAGTAGTGCGAGGCGCAGCAGACGGTAGACAGCGACGTACGTTGGCGGCGTTGTTCACGACCGGGTAGGTGAGCGTGATGCGCTGCGGGGGCGGCTTGGGCGAGTCCTCGATGGACGCCACGAACAGCGTCTTCTCCTCCAGCAGCGGGTGGCCCGGGAACAGCGAGCACGTGTGGCCGTCCGGGCCCATGCCCAGCAGGATCAGGTCGAAGCGAGGCAGCTGCACGCATCAACCAACACACAGCACCGTCAGTACGGCAGTGCAGACCTGCAAACGGGGGCCCTTCGATCAATACTCACGTCGCTGCCCCAGACTTCGGCCAGCTTCTTGGTGTAGTCCACGGCCATGGCCTCGGGGGTCAGAGAGGCATCGATGGTGTAGATCTGGCTCGCCGGCACGGGAATCTGCGTGCAACAACATATTATAGTAAGTGTGAGGTGATAGCCAACTGACAGGAGCCTCTTTGCAGCTAGGGAGACGCACAAAGTCAAAGAGCGCCGCCTTGCAGGCCTTGTAGTTGCTGTCGTCGTGGTCCAGCGGCACGCAGCGCTCGTCCGCGAAGTAGACGAACCACTTGGAGAAGTCCACGTCGCCCTTGATGGCCTGCAGGCCCTTGTTGAGGATCTACAGCAGCACACAGCCAGCAGCTGTCAGCACAGGACCCATCCGCCTGACTCGGTCAGTCGAGCGCTCTCTCTCACCTTGGGCAGCGAGCCGCCCGACAGCGCGACCGTGAAACGCCCGTGCGTAGCGATGGCCTGCTTGCTCAGGTCGAAGATGAGCTGGCCGACGGCGGCGCCGACCGCGTCGGGGGTGCTGGACACTCGGAGAACCATGTGCGCTGGAGGTCGAGGGAGACAATGGGCGACCAAGATGAGGAGGAGCCCAAGCAGCAACCGCATCAGACTCGGCGCGTAATCATTGGCTGAAATTGCGTGTCGCATTGAAGATCCCATTCTTGAAGAGGTCTACTCCCCAATGCTTGCTACGCTGCTCCTGCTGAGCCTCACACTCGCGCTCGAGGGCGCGACGGCGGTGGACTACCCTGGCGGGTGGCAGCCTGACTCGCAGCAGTGCGTGGACATCTGCACGCACGCGTCGCCCAGCCCGATCTGCCCGACGCAGGACCCGGCGTGCCTCGCCAAGAAGCAGCAGCCCGGAGACTACGACTTCCTGCTGCTGGAGCAGCTCTTCCTGCCGCAATTCTGCCGCGACCTGCTGGCTGGCGTCGACCTCACGATCTCCCACCGCAACGTCAACAAGTACCCGCACGGCATCGTGTGCGAGCCCTCCAAGGCAGTCAGCAAGCTCTCCATCCACGGCCTCTGGCCCAACTACAACGCCGGCTTCTCGGCCTGCTGCAACGTGAGCGACGCCATCCGCAACCAGCCCTTCGGCGCGCTCGGTTTTGCAGCCGAGTCGCCAGAGCTACTGAAAGAGATGGACGAGGTGTGGGTGGACCCTACGCAGCCTTCCAGCTTCCAGACGCTGTGCGAGCTGTACAACCACGAGTTCCAGAAACACGGGCTGTGCTACGCCGCCAATGGTGGAGACGACTTCGAGTCGAGTGCTCGGGAGTACTTTCGCGCAACGATACGCGCAGCTACAGTCAATAAAGAGGCCACCACTGCGATAAATGGCTGGGCCTCGTCCAGCTCTAAGAAGACGACCCTTGCGGAGATCACGGCGCTGTACAAGACGCGGGTGCAGGTTCTGTGCTCTGCTGTTGCACCTATCGATGGACGCAATGGGGGCGGGGCTGGCAACAGCCTTGCTGCCATTCACGTGTGCTTCAGCAAGCCGGCCAATGCGTCGGCAGAGTTGACCCCTATTGACTGCAGGCAAGCTGTATCAACTGCTGTATTCGTCCCTTGCAGCCCCGGGATCCCGATTAGTCTCGCCGAGTACACTCCACCATCGTCATCATCATTAGCTGTCTTGGAGCTGCTTTAGCCACGAAGTAATAATGCGAATTTAATCAGATCTCGCTGACGGTATTCCCAACGACCGTTCTGCGCTGGCACCACTCTGAGCATTATGCCCGAGATTTTGAAAGTTGGTGATGGAACTTCCCGCGCGCGCCATCAAAGTATTAAACCCGATTGCGCGATCATTAGCAGTCCACTTTGAGGACATTGGCTACGCTTCTGTGACAGGCATTGTTTCGACTGCGCGAGCGCGCTTCATTAGTGGTTCGGTAATTCGCGCTCACCGCGCTTTCGCGCAGATCAAGATTTCCTTTTACGGTTCTTGCAACACGCCACCTACAACGCAACTGTACATCATGGTGTAAGCTGACCACTGATCGTGAACGTGTAAACTGCACTCTCAACGGTACAAAGCTAATTGCTAATTCACGAAGAAAAAACACTAAAAATATTCTACTGTGGCTGGGTTCTACTCTTCTTATTGGAATATTGGAACTCTTCCAAATCTAACACAAACACTGGGTCTAATCACGTCTAGAAATATATTAGAGTTGCATCAACGTACAATTAACGATTATGTCAAGGGCTGCATGAAGAAGTCGAAATTACATCGTGAGCTCCGCATGCCCCCCCCCCCCCCCCCCCACAATTACAAACTAACTCCGAGTTGCGACAACGGGTCCGTGCGCTGGAAAGATCGTTGCTGGGCATACCTACGCAAATACCGCGCGGCCCTGCTTCGCGGGCACCCCGCGCGAGTTTGCTGCGGCTACGCTCCTCGCAACCGCTCACTACTGCTTTTAGTGCTGGCTTTGTGAGAGCGTGTGATACTGTGCGGGGTAAGCACATCTTGATGAAAATCTTCTGCACGACGCTGTCGCGCAGCATCGTGTCAACGCAGCTACCGGATCTACAGGCTCGCTGCTGCTTATACTACAAGTTGTATGCAGAGCAAGTTTGCTGGTTGACAGCAACCGAGATGGTACAGCGCACCAACCTAAATTTTGTAGGTAAAACTTAGATCTAGTATGCTTATGACAACTTTGCAGAACGATGAGGCAACTCTCTCAATCACTATAGCTTTTGCAGCTCAGCAAGCACTGCACGAGCAAGAGAGTTCTGTCGTGGTATTTGCCCGGCACTCACGTGTTTGAGTCTTTCCTGTGTATGGATGGGTCAGTTTGTTATTTGAATCGAATCAAACTGATTAATGACCGTTTTTATCAGTTTGAAATGGCCTAAAGGATTTTCTAACCATTAGAAATTGGCGTAAGTTGAAGTTGATGAGACCCTGAAAAGGGCATGGGCACACTTAGGATGCATGGTGGGTGACCGCCGGCTTGCTCATTGCTATCATGCTGAAGGGTGATCGCCCAAAAGATGCCGTGGCACTGTTAGCTGCGGCATGGATGCTGTTAAATCTCTTGTTCCTCAAGTTTAGCCTTTCAAGTCAGTCTTCATGTGCCTTGTTCGTCAAAAGGATGCCGTCGGGTTGCTCGG
>JAIKVH010000506.1:0-14090 GCA_024679275.1 Phytophthora niederhauseri
TGAAGGAAAAATACCGTAATTTACATCACTAGGAGGATACTCTGCCGGAAGCATCCATCCATTTAGGCATCTGTGCTTCAGTACTTAAAGTCCACGCCTAAATGGATGCTCCCGGCAGAACAACGCGGTGTCTTGGTGTCTACCTTACAGACTGTAAGGTAGGCACCACGTTGTAATACACTGCAGACATGCATGTCTTCGTCATCACAAAAGGATGTCGACTAAGATATTGATGCACAAAAGCCTCAACCAAGCTAAGTCGACGATAGCTTCTACTCCTATCGAGTCATGTTATTTAGAGGTTTTGCATGGGAGCATTAAAATAATGAAACTGCGGGACGACGCCAGGCAGCAGGATAGGAGCAAGCGTAGCACGTAGGTGTCCGATGAGCTCGCCAGCACGTAACTCCGATGGACAAGTCCAGATGCCGACGGCACCAGGGAACGCAGGCACGTTTCCCGGGGTTAGTCCAGCAGGAATGACAACTTCGGCCGGGTTAACTTTCATAGCCTGCAGATTGAAGATAACCGTTGGAGGATCAAGCAGCTTCGCGAGCGCCGGATACGTCTTGCTCAATTCGTCAAGCAGATGCATAATCTTTCGACCAAGGTCGATCGCGCGACCGTCGACTTGATGGAGCGTGCCAAAGCAGATGCATAATCTTTCGACCAAGGTCGATCGCGCGACCGTCGACTTGATGGAGCGTGCCGATGCCCTGCATGAACGATAGCAATGGCCATAACTTGAACAGATCGTTGGCGATAGTGCAGGTCATCCAGTCTTCAGGGAAAGAGTTTCGCGCGGCGACCTCGATCTCATCGCTCGTCCTCCAGACAACGCCGCTTGGTTGAAGACAGTCATCATGGCTGAGGCAGTGCTCTCGCACGTCGACCTACAGAAAAAGTTAGAAACATCAAAGAACGAGATAGCAAAGATGCACTCAAATACCCTCTCGAGGCGCTTGATCTGTTGGACGAATTTGCCTCTGATCCTCAGACTCAGGTAGTTATTCGGAGGCGCATGCCGCATAAGGAAGTTGCAGCGCTCGATGACATCCTCGTCAGTGAGCTCTCCAACACGCTTGAACTCGCTGAAAAACGTGAGCGTTTCGGCCTCGGTGAGTTGGGCGTTTCGTGGGATATATCTCCAGTTAGTGTGGTTTGGGAGCACACTTGCGTCTCGCGGTCCCTCCTCTTCCTTCTCATCCTCCCCGTGACCGGTGCGCGCTTGATTCATCCTCCCGCTGTCGTCGTACTTTCTAATAGGCACGGCGGCAACTTTCACAACGGGCGGCGAACAGCAGAAATGATCAGACTTTTTTAAAAATGGCGTTTGCCACCTTTTGCTTTGGTACTTACTGTTAGTTTTGGCACTCGTACTTAGTGATTACATAGGTACAGATGGTACCGTAGATTACCGTCTCTATGCACACGTACCCATGAGATTCTCCATCAATACATCAAGCGCGGCATCAAGCGCGGCAGTTGGAATTTGCTTGCCAGCCAAGCTGCACCAAGTAAGGAAACGGGCGTCGCCTTCTTCTTCTTCTAGGCATCGCACAACAACTTTTCATTTTCGTCGGAAACGCGCGTCGGCGTCTTCTAGGCATCGTGCCCAGCCTGTCGGACCAGTCGTGCCCTAACCCGAAGTTGCTCCATAAGGGGGCGATTTCCAAGTCAAATTCATAGAACCAGCCGTTGCGAGTTGCGGAAAGAGGGGCTGCTTCCAGATACACACGTCACTTCCAGTGCTTGCTTGGGGAAGTGCCAGGCATTCCAACCAAGCGTCGGCAGTGGAGACTCTCCCTTGAAGGTGGGCTGCAGCAGCGGAAGAGAACCGGCCACAGTTAGACAGGCAACAGCAGAAAGCGAAGAGGAGAAGGCATTCGACAACTGGGCTACGGACGGCAACTCCCCATTGATGCACGCGGTCATCGGCATTCGACGAGCGCTGCGAGTGGGTGGCAGCGGCATGCGAGCGCTGCTGCTGGCGCGCAATGCATTGCAATTGGCAGCAGACTTGGCACGGCCGGCGGATGTGTTGAAGCTGCAGGAGTCTCATGTCCGTCCAATTGGCAGCAGACTTGGCACGGCCGGCGGATGTGTTGAAGCTGCAGGAGTCTCATGTCCGTCCAACGCGTCGCTTCGGCGGTAGCACAGGGGCAGGAGGCTACAGCTGGAGCGCCAAGGAGCTACTTACTATTGGAGTCGCGGTGAGTGCCATGACGGCAATTGCTGGTGGCGAAGCGATGTGTGAAGCGTTGGATGGAGAGCGCGAGGACAATGAAGAGGACGACTCGGTGGCCCGGCGCAAGAACTGCAACTTGTGTCACACCAGCGACGACAACGACACCATGTCCATGTACTTTGACGCCGAGTACGAACCGAAGAAGCTGCTGGGTTGCGGCACATTTGGCGTGGTGATGCAGTGCGTGCACAAGGAGACTGGGCGCGTGGCAGCAGTGAAGATGGTGCAGGACATTGCAGGCAACCAGGAGGAGGTGGAACGCGAGAAGGAGGCGCTGGAAAGGTTGGAACGCGCCGGTGGTCATGAAAATATCGTCGGGTACGAAGGCTCGTACTACCACAACGACTTCCACTACATTGTGCTGGAGAACGTTGCGGGCATTTCGCTGCACTCCTTTGTCGAGAAACACAGCACCCTGGACGCCACGTGGGCGCTGAAGCTCGTCTCGCAGCTGGCCAGCGCACTGCAGTTCATGCACGACGCCGATGTCATCCACCGCGATCTGAAACCTGAGAACGTCATGGCGCTAGTCAACTGTGACAGCAAAGGCCGCAGCACGCGCGGGGATGCCAATGAGAACGAGGACGTCACGCTCAAGATCATCGACTTCGGCTCTGCCGGACTCGCCTCGCAGCCAGAATCGTCCAATAAAGCTCGAGCTGCGACTCTATCAGGAACTCGCTGCTACTGGCCTCCGGAGGTGCTGCAGCTTGAGGGCATGACTTCCGCAATGGATATGTGGGCGCTGGGCTGCATGCTGTACATCCTCATCTCGGGCCGTCATCCGTTCGACCTCTCGGGTTGTTCCACTGAGGACGAAGTCATTCAACGCGTCAAGACCGAGCCCGTATCGTTCGTGCTCCCAGTGTGGCACGACGTCCCTGACGAGACCAAGGAGCTCATTCGAGGCCTGCTGGAGAAGGACCCGCGCCACCGACTGACAGCGGATCAAGTGCTCGAGCACCCGGCCATCATCGAGGCCACCAAGGAATTGTGAAGTAGTGGCTGCTGCATCAAGCAGCCGTGTGTTGTACCCGTGCGTGTGCGGTCGTCCATGTGCACACGCCTCCATTATCTATCAGGCACCTCGAAAGCCCAAGGGCCAAGGTGCAGTAGCAGTAGCAATAGGTAGCGGTGGTGACCATGCCCCACCAACATGGCTTCACCCCTTGTAACGTAAAATCGCAGTCGCAGTACCATTAGCAATAGGTAGCGGTGGTGACCATGCCCCACCAACATGGCTTCACCCCTTGTAACGTAAAATTTCGCATCCTTTCGTCAAACTCCATCACAAAATTTGCACTAAACGTCATCGTTCATTCGCTACTCTAACCAGACATTTGTCATTGTTCAACAGGGGGAGGCGTAGGCGAGACCAATCCAGCGCCGAATGGTGCGTGCACACCTCGCTCTTGCTCCTGCTCCAAGCTCCACGCCGCCCTCATGACTCACCGATTGTATGTATGCACGCTAAGCAGCAGCAGACCCAGGCGTCGCTCGACGCGTGGCGGTACCAGCTCCGCCTGAAGGACGCGGCCAGCCACAGTCGCAACCTGCAGCGAGACTTCCCCGTGGACCTCATCAAGCCTCCGCTGGCGGCTGGTGCGTTCTACACGGGGCTGTCTGTACGCCAGGAGGTGTCGGACCCGGAGCAGATCAGCTTTGACAGGTACCGGCGGCGTCTGCAGGAGTTCGACCGCGAGGAGTACGGGCCGTCGCCCTCCAAGAGGCAGAAGGTGGCGTTCGAGAAGGTGGACCACGTGCGCGAGCAGAACAAGCAGAACCAGAGTCTGCTCAGGAGGCTGCAGAGTGAACTCAGTGGACGCAGGGATCGCCGTCGTGTGGGTGGGGCTATTGGCTTCGGGGTGGTGGAGAGGAAGATGGCTGCCAACGAGGACAAGAAGGTGGAGGTTGCCAAGCACGACGAGAAGGTCGAGAGTGATGCGGAGACGAAGGTACGCATTGTTGTTTGTCGTAGGGATTGGTTCGTAACTGAGGGTGTTTTGGCCTATCAGGAGGAAGTGGAAGTGGAGCCTACGCAGACTGACAACGATAGCAAGGATGCGGTCCCGGTGCCGACTGCGGCCATCAAGAATAAAGAGGAAACTAGTATCACCGCCAAGTCACGCGAAGAAGAAATTGCTGAGCTTGAGAGTAAGGAACTATGGATATCTGGCAATATCCATGTGGAGGTAGAACTGATGAGGTGCTGGTATGTGCGACTTTTGCAGCGAAACTCCGAGCGCAGCATTTGTCACGGACATCGGAAGCTGATCGACTGTTCTACGACCGTCTTGCAGAACGCGAGACTAGCGTACGTAGTTATCTTCATTTTGTGATGGTGGTTTTGTCTTGTTCGTTAATTTTTGGTGATTGTGCTGCTTGAACAGACTCTCTTTGAGGAGGTACTGCTGGATGAGCTATATGAGCTGGCTGAAGATGTGTTTGACGAAGAAGAAGAGAAGTCCCGCAATAAGGAATTACCGCCCGACCTGCTTGAAATTGTCGAGGATGCTCTGCACGACGGCCCGATGGAGGAAGTGCTTATCCAGAAGTACAATGTGGACATCACGCGGCGCCACCTGCAGGTTTTGCTCCCGGGGATTTGGCTAAACGATGAGGTTCGTGCCGTAAAGATGCAACGAGAAGAATACGGTAGGGTTGCTGACTGTGCTGTGTTCGGCTGCAGGTGATCAACTTTTATTTCCAGATGATGAGCGACCGAGATGAAGCGCTTGTCAACGCAGGCGTACTGCCCAAGCGCAGCCATTTCTTCAACTCGTTCTTCTACACGAAAGTGTCAGAGAACGGATATAATTTCATCAATGTTCGCCGGTGGACAAGAAAGGTAAAACACGAAAGTGTCAGAGAACGGATATAATTTCATCAATGTTCGCCGGTGGACAAGAAAGGTAATGTGCATGTTACGATTGCTATTCGTTGATCGCTATTACTAAGGTATTTGGTGCTTCTGTAGATCGACCTGTTTGCCATGGACAAAATCTTCATGCCGGTGAATGTTGGCAATGTAAATGCTTCACCGTTTGTCTACCATTCCTTGGACCTCTGCTTATATCTCTGGGTGAAACTGTCAACATGAACTCTAGATGCACTGGTGCATGGCTGTCATCTTCATGACGGAGAAGCGCATCCAATACTATGATTCTATGCACGGAAGCGGCGCGGCATGCCTGAAAGTATTGTTCAGGTACGCTAACCCTCATTCAAACGGTCGACATTCCAAACGCTGACAATCGTCTTACCCATTCCGGTTTATTGTCGATAGGTATTTGCACGACGAGTCGGAGCACAAGAAGAAGCAAAAGTTTGATGAAGAAGGCTGGGAGCTCGTGACGTGCACGCCCGACACGCCGCAGCAGAACAACGGGTCCGATTGCGGCGTCTTCTCCTGCATGTTCGCTGACTACCTGTCGCAAAACAAGGTTCGTGCCGCTATCTCAACAACGAGTAACTCCTCCCCTGCATCGCTAACCTGCAGTGTCTCCGTTGCCACAGCCGCTGACGTTGAAGCAGAAGGACATTCCATTCCACCGGCATCGTATGGTCCTCCATGTCAGCCGAGGCTACATCCCGCTCGAAGAAGAAGGACTATAGAAGACGCGCGTGCAGTCAGCTCAACCCCGTCAGAGGCCTTTCACTCAGCACACAACGACAATAACACACGAACACGCCTATTGATGTGCAACCACGAGTGGCAGCCAGCCGCTAGCCTTGTCGTCGTTTTATTTAAATGGCGGTGGAGTCTTTTCATATATACGCGCAGGGCCTCTACAGCCGGGCCTCTACAGCTCTGCGCGTTGCGTGTGTGTGTGACGCTCTTGGCGCCTCCTGCTTACTTGACCGTGAAGCCCTCGCTGCGCAGGCAGGCCTTGTGCGCCTCGATGATGTCCTTGCAGTGCTCCTCGCCGTTGTTGACGATGCACAGGTCGCGCGCCTGCTTGGTGGTCGGGCACGAGCAGCAGATCTTCTTGCCGGACTTGCCCAGCACGGGGCCCTCCTTCACGGTCGCGGTGCACTCCTTCTCGGCCATTATTACAGTAGTGTAGTGTAGTGTTCACTTGCGCTCGGCGTCGCTCGTTCAGTTCTGGTGGCCGCAGTCGTCGACGGGCAGGCAGCGCGTCTCTGCAACCAAGCAAGCCTGGCCCCAGAACGAGACGTACCGTGCGCCGCAAAAGGAGCAGTACCGTAGACCGCAAAACCCTTACGTAATCAGAATGTTGGGTGAAGGTGTCGACGAGATAGCGACTCGCTCAATGGGAATGCTGGTGCTCTGCATGTCACCAGTGGTGAAGTGAACGGTATCGCAATTGTTGACAAGCAGCAAGTGTGGCAGAAGAGCTTAAGCCGCTACTTGTTCATTTCCTCGGCAAATACAAATATACACCCACGGGAGCCGTGTTGCATGGGACTACACCACACACACCACCGCCTCCAGCTTAAATATCGGTCCGTTTCTTGACTCTTCCTCCTCCCTCCCGCGCGACTAAGCACGCCTCCAGCTTAAATATCGGTCCGTTTCTTGACTCTTCCTCCTCCCTCCCGCGCGACTAAGCGTCTTGGTTACAGCGCGTGCAGCGGCCGTCGACGCGACGCGTGCCGCAGTGGATGCAAAACGTCCCGGGGACGGACACGCGATGCAGCATCTCGCCGTGGCTGTCGCGGATGTGGGCGGCCAGGTCGCCCCGCGCGCGGAACAGCATGCTGCAGAACGTGCAGTTCTCCCAAATCTCCTCCTCAGGAGCTGAGAGGCGGCCGCCAGATCCTCGGTCTCCCGTTGACGAGGAGCCCGACGCGGGCGGCGACGCCACTCGAGCCAGCGGGATGTCGCGCACGTTCTCAGCATCTTCTTCATTAATGAACAGCATCTCCGTGGCGGTCACGAAGGGCGTGGGCCGTCGGAACCTGGCCACCATCGCGCCGCGATCATCTCTCTGTGAGCGCTGCACCGCTCTGAACCGGATGGGGAAGAGCAGCGGCACCTGGTTCTTCCTCTTCTCGAGCGTCAAGAACCCGATGGCCTTGTTGACCTCCCGACAGCGGCACCTGGTTCTTCCTCTTCTCGAGCGTCAAGAACCCGATGGCCTTGTTGACCTCCCGCCCGCCTCCGAGCGGGAAGTTCTGCGTGAAGCCCACGGCGCGGTCGGGCCAGAAGCTGCTCGTGAGCGTGAACTTGGAGCTCGAGGTGAGCGGCTTGCGGTCAGCGGTCGGGCCAGAAGCTGCTCGTGAGCGTGAACTTGGAGCTCGAGGTGAGCGGCTTGCGGTCGGCGATCTGGATCACGAACACGGTCTGCTCGTCGCGCGTGCGCGACCACTTGAGGTACTTGGACACGTGCGTGGCGCGCAGGTACTTGCCCGAGCTCACGCTCACGATCTGCACGCGCATCTCGTCCAGGATGAGGCGCTCGCGCACCTCCACGACGGGCACGATCTGCACGAACTCGTTGTCGGCGGACTGGCCGGCGCACTGCGCGTTGTAGAAGCACGGCGCCACGCTCTCCTTGTCCTTGCAGGCCACGTACGCGTCGTAGCCCTGCCAGAAGAGCTGCAGCGCGACGTGGTCGCGGGACGTCGACCAGGGCGACGTCGTCACGGTCTCCACCGACGACGACGACGACGGCGGCTCGGGGCTGCGGCTCTGGCTCGCGTCCTCGGGCGCCTCGCCCAGGCTGTCCAGCGGGAAGAACTCGGTCAGCTCGTCGTCGTCCACGCCCGACAGGCGGATCTCCATCTCGCTGCGCATTGCTGCTGCTGCTGCTGCTGCTGCCTGCCTGCTACAGTCGCAGTTTGCTTCTGATTGATACAACGCGCAGCTCTTCTTCCGCAACTGAGGACTTGGAATGCGCCTGCTTCTATCGGATGATGGCCGCGATTGCGCTGAGAGATTTTGGTGCGACATCATTGGCGGAAAAGAATGATCGCGAGCTACGCGATTGGACAGAATGTCGCGGAAAGGACTCGAAAAACGCGCCCTATTCCACCCTTGGGTGCAACGCCGGGCCGAAACCAACCGCCAAAAGCGGGGGCCGTCGACTGAGATCTTGAAGGCGACAAACTTGAAGTGGAGTGCGGGGCGTTTCGCACTCGGCTCGAAAGACTGAGATCTTGAAGGCGACAAACTTGAAGTGGAGTGCGGGGCGTTTCGCACTCGGCTCGAACCAACGTGCTGGTGTTGCAAGCGGCAGCGCCATTGGCTCATTGCGTTGTATGGGGGCACCACCAAGCGCTTCAGTTCTCACTCCACTCCACCTCGGTCAGTGGCCATGAGATTGTGAAAGAGAGAGGTCCCCGTAATCATGACCGGGCCTCAATGCGTTGGCTCAGCCAACTTGGCTGGCAGGCTGATCTGGACGCACTGCGTACCTCTGGGTTGCCTGCGTCCGACGCAGGTAACCCAGAGGCACCCACCCTATTGTGCCTCGACCACTGGACTGCGCAGACGTGTTTGTTAGTGTCGCAACGCCCACCATCCACATCTCGATCATATGAGCCCGTAAACTGACCTTCCACGGTACTCTTTATCTCGTGTGCGCCACACCTCTCAATCCAGATCGACCCCAAGTGGATAAGTACGACCGCCATGAGCCTGACCAGGGCGCTGTACCGCGAGCTGGTGGCGGCCGCGCGGCTGCTATACGACCGCCATGAGCCTGACCAGGGCGCTGTACCGCGAGCTGGTGGCGGCCGCGCGGCTGCTGGACGGCCATGCGTCTCTGCGCGCGCTCGTGTCGACGGACCTTCGCGAGTCGCCGCTCGCCCCCGGCTCCAGGACGCGGCTGCCGCACGTGGACGCCTTCAACCGCTGCCTGGCGCGCTACCTCGGGGGCGCCAACTTCTACCTGCCGGACGCGCGACGGCCGCCGCTGCTGCAGATCGTGCGCGAGGAGTTCCGCAAGCCGCGACCAGCGACTGCAGGAGACTCGACTGCAGATCGTGCGCGAGGAGTTCCGCAAGCCGCAGCCAGCGACTGCAGGAGACTCGGACGGCCTGGACACGGCCTTCGTGGCGCTGCGGGCGCTCAACAACACGCTGGCGGAGGCCAAAGACTATGAGCTGCCGCCCACGCAGCAGCCGAAAGATACGCGAACCATTGACGGCGTGCAACTCGCAGAGTAAGACGAACTTTGGGTAAAGTTTTAGAGACGACAGAGTGCACTAACGAGCTATTGCTGCTGCTGCTGTAGGAATGCGGCGTCGGGCGTGTTTCTGCTGGCGCAACCGCTGCTGGAGGGGATCTTCAGCCGCTCGGTGGTGATTCTGACCGAGCACAAGCCCGACGGGTCCAAAGGATACATTGTCAATAAAGTGATGGAGAAGCCGCTGGGGCGTGTGTTCCAGGTGCCGCCCAACGTGACGAGGGCCTTTGGGACGAGTGCAGTGCACAGGGGCGGACCGGTGATCACGAGGAGCGCAGAGGTGACTAGGCGTTTGGCTGTTTAGAGGGTGTCGTTGCCGATGCTAAGGTTATTATGCTGCTGGTGTTATACTAGGTGCTGCATGGTCGAGCAGAATTTGGTGGCCAACGGGTACCGACGACCAACTTCCCTATGGCCGACGATCCGAGTCTCTTTGTGGGCGTGGATCTTGAGGCGGCCGCGCGGGCGATTTACGACGAAACTGCCAAGCAGACGGATTTGGTCTTCATGAACGGCGTGTCTGCCTGGTCTCCGGGTCAGTTGGAGAGGGAGTTGAGGCAGGGCTCGTGGGTCGTGGTGAAGGCCCCCGTGTCGCTTGCGATTAACGCACCTGCAGAATTATGGCAGGACTTGATGCGGACGCTCGGTGGGGAATACGCGGAAATGAGCTGTATGCCACCGATGGAGGAAGAGTGAGCAATAAAGCAACGTACTGAAGTAGAAAGTATCACCCGGAAGCTTGGCGCTGGCTTGCATACGTTCTATTGATACAAGGTCTCGACATCTGACATTCACTTGAGCTTCTTCCTTGCCACGAACAAGAAGAAGCGCGTGACAAAGGCGTGTTGGCGATCGGTCGGAGACATCTCAAGGCACTGCAGGATCTCCCACTCCATAGAGGTATCGCTATCTGACGCCACCCAGTCGAACATGCTCACTCGGTTGCTCGGACTCCCGAATGTCAAGAAGAAGAGCAAGCCGTCGGGTTTCAAGATGCGTGCTAGCTGCTTCATACTGCTCTGTGCGTCTACGAGATCGTCGGGCGAATCCGGAGTTACCAGCTTCCAGTTGGTCTCCTCGGCCTCCGTCTCGGGCTTGAGCAGCATGGCGTCTAAGCAACCTTTGTCTATGACGCAGTCCACCGAGCTGGACTCCCAGCCCTTCATCTGGGTAAGATCCGCCTCCACGAAGCGAACGCCCCAGGCATTCTCCTCGGAGCGAGCCTGCATTTTCTCGATCACATTGGCAGCGTAGTCCATGGCGACCACGTCCGAGTATCCGTCTAGGGCCATCTCACCCGGGAGGCGGCTGGTGCCCGTCCCCGCAATCAGCACGCGTGCAGTCTTGGGGATATACGACGCAATCAGCTCTCGGATGTGCGAGTACTCGCAGTACCAGTCAAACTCTTCCTCGGATTCAAACCGTGCCTCCCAGTAGCTCTTCTTGCACAGCCCCATCAACGAGATCTTGCCTGCGTACGGCCGCACTAGCTCAGCTCCCGAGGCAACGTCCTTCGTCGTCCAAGCGACTGAGAACAGCTTCTGCTGCTCCATACAGAAGATCGGCATCACCGTCAAGTTGCTCTCCTCGTCGTTCTCCCGCAGACTGCACCACAGCAGCAGCAAATATCACATTAGCAGGCGGCATATCGACCAAACCGAACTCTGGCACCCCGACGTACCTTGATCCGAGAGCATTGAGCACGTAGTACGACATGTCGTCCGACTTCGCTCCAAACCGGATGGAGAACGCCAGCAAGTGCAGATGCCTCACCACGCTCTCCACCTCCTTCTCCACGTCGCTCTCCTCTTCGATGCCCAGCTCGTGCTTGTCCTCCTCGATGACCTCCTTGACCATCGTCAGCATCTTGCTGCGTAGAGCTCCGTCCTGTCTCAGCTTCGCCTGCGCGTCCAGCACCGACTGGAACTCCCACTCGTGGCCAACATGCAGCACTTGCGACGCTGCTGGGAGCGGCATGGCCGACACCGCGCGCAGCTTGCGGTGGCTGGAGCCGCCCCGAGAGGCCTCCGACGCCGCCTCAGTGGATGCCACGGCCTCAAAATCGCTCCATTCTCCCTCGATTTCATGCACGCAGTCGAACACTTGCCGGTGAAGGTGCTGCGGCACGTTGTAGTGCTGCAGCTGCGGCAGGTGCAGCGAGAGCCACGCCTCGGAGTGCATGCCGGACGCTATGATACAGGAATGGCATCGTTGGGCGTGCGTCAGCGGCTTTTGAGCCATATGATTGGCTAAAATCGAGCAGCTACGAAAGAAATTGGGCGTGCGTCAGCGGCTTTTGAGCCATATGATTGGCTAAAATCGAGCAGCTACGAAAGAAGTTAATTTGACAAAATGGTTTTCAGCGAATCATGTGCCGTTAATCAGGTTTCGTCCAATCGAATTAGTCGATGTTTTCGCTAGTCGCGTCAGGTGACGCGACACGAACCCATAGCAATGGAGACCAAGATCGAGATGGACGTCTGTGGCGCTGTGCAGGGCGTCACCAAGCTCCAAGCGCTCTTTCGAGGCAATAAGAGCCGCCGCGTGCATGTGCAGCGTGCACGTAACAACTTACGTGCGTTAAATCGTTGTCTTCAGTGCTAAAACCGATCGTTTCCTCAACATTTAACACATTTTGCTGGGTTTTGCTGCAATTCTGACGCAGCCTGGTCCCCGTTCGTGCCGGCAAAGATCGAGGCTGTTCGTGCAATGCTGGAGGTAGCGGATTTGCAGTCTGGGGAGACGTTGGTGGACATCGGCAGCGGTGACGGCCGCGTGGTCATTGAAGCGGCACTACGGTGTCCAGAGCTCAGGAAGGCGAGAGGCGTGGAGCTGGACGAGGCTCTGGTGGGGCTGTCAAGACGCAGGATCATTGAGAGGGCAGTGGAGGAGGAAGTGAATGCAGGTGGTGAAGGACCTGAGGAGGAGAGCAGCCGCGAGAAGAGCAGCAATACGGCGACAACTCTGAGAGAACGAGTGGAGATTGTCCATGCAGACTTTATGGAGGTCGACATGCGCGATGCAGACGTCGTTGTGCTCTTCTTCCTCCCACACGAAGATATCGCGCGTACATTGCAGCTGAAGTTGCGTCCGGGGACGCGCATCGTCACTTACGTGTTCCAGATTGCGCAGTGGAAGCCTGACAAGGTGGTTCCGACCGTGCCCTTCATGACGGAGAAGGGCTCGTCGTCCATCTACCTCTATCACGTGCCTCGCTAGTGCATTGAATGTTGTTCGCTGTTGTCCGTTAATAAGTTCATCAGATAAGACATGCAGGACAAGCATTTTTTACGAGACTGTGCTGCTATTTTGAGGTGATACTTCTCCTGCCACGGTCCTTTATGGTAGTGCACAACTCAATCCGCTCTTCTGCAGACACATATTGGTAGACGATGGACGTCGGCTATGGGATCTGTGGTCACAAGAACTCATTCTCGACCGGTGTGAAGATTGGGAACTATGTGGAGGACCGCATCGGTGCGGAGCTCGCTCGGAACAGCTCGGTCAAGCCGATCAACAAGCATTCAGAACACTCCGCGAGCTTCATCAACCCGCGAGATATGCCAGACAAGTGTGCTCACGCTCCAGCAGAGAATCTGGTTGAACGCAACGTGCTGCGCCAAGGCCTCTCGTACGACCTCATTTTCGAGCACGGCCGAGCCCATGTTCCGAGCGCAGCCGAGCAGAAGGTCAAGTTCACCCCGACGTCGCTCGATTACGGTCGTCGCTTGCCGGACTACTTGAAGAGCAGCGCTCCGAGCAACGAATCGGATCGGCGCAGACAGCTAGAAATCAAGAGAGCACGGGAAGTGCGCGACCAGCGAACGACATATCTTTCCACCTCACAGGCCATCATCCCAGCTCAAGCAGGTTCTAGGCGTTAGCCACTACAAGTACTAAGTAGTATTCTTTCAGCTTCGAACACGACAAATACATCCCCAGTTCGTATGTACTTCTTCTGTAGGCTAAAGATGTTGTGCAATCTACATGTCATTTAGGATCCTACGCTACAGGTACCCCGCTGATACATGCAAGGCGAAAAAATGACCTTCAAAATGACCTACAGTGCACGCTGAGAGTACAAATTGCGATTATTCTACCCATCAGAACTCTGAGTTTAAAGCAGAAGGTTGGGATCGAGGCAGCCACGATGCAACTCGGGGTGGATCGTCCTGGAGAGTTTAAAGCAGAAGGTTGGGATCGAGGCAGCCACGATGCAACTCGGGGTGGATCGTCCTGGTAGCTCGTATCATCAGGGACACCATTTCCAGCTTCTTCTTCGTCGCCATCAGCCGGAACCTGTTCGGCCCCCGACTCCGTGGGCATACTGCGTCGCGTTCGGATTTGTCGCCTCAATCTGGCTGCGTGTCGTTCTTCATCGGTGTGCTTCAGTAGATCTCCACTAGTGTTGCTCCGTTTCCACAGCATGTCCGTTAGAGTTGGGCTACGCTGCGCAGCTTTGGATCGATCCGACAGACTCGGAGGATAGCGTTCCGCCTGCGCTTCGTCTGGTTTGGGCATCGCCGTGACCTCGTTCCTCGGGGTTGGTATCGTCCTGCCGTCTCGCTTGGGGCTTGTCTGATCTGGATTGTCGTCTAGCGCTTGGGGTTTACTCCTGATCTTCCGCAGAATTGCACGCGGGGTTTTGCTGTCGCTGCTACGATGGCTGAGCCGCTTGTTTAGCACTG
>JAIKVH010000507.1:0-14087 GCA_024679275.1 Phytophthora niederhauseri
TCCATCGGCATGGCTTTTGTTCGCTCTTCTATCGCTCTCCTCGCCGGTCTGGCGCTCGCCGCTGCTTCGACGGCTCAAGGCGCGACGATTCTCGGCGGATACACGCAGAAGAACGCGACCAGCGACGACACCGACCTCCTGGTCAAGGCGGCAGGCAACGCCAGCACGTACGATGAGAAGGTGACCGCTCGCGTCTGCCTCATCGCCGTTGAAGGCCTCCAGACGCAGACGGTGGCCGGCACCAACTACAAGTTCCAGGTCGCGGGCTGCCCCGTGCAGTCGGATGGCGAGTTGGGCGCCTGCAAGGACCGCAACTGCGACTACTCGAGCTACAACATCGTGATCTTCTCTCAGCCGTGGACCAACACGCTCGAGGTGACGTCTATTATGCCCGCGGAATAGATCTTCAAGGCCTCAGTCCGTAGCACCCAAGTATATAAGCCCCATTGGCGATCTGAATACAATCGGTTGATCGATTCGCAATACATTGCCTGGAAATGTTCCCAATGAATAATATATACCTAAGGGCTTGACGCGCAGTTACATGTAACCTCGCGATTCTAGCCGGCTTCTTTGGTTGCCGGTCAAAGCAAAAGCAAACCACTCAAAATTCTTCCGGCCAGTCTCACGTTGTGAGTTTGGTTTACAAGGTTTGCTTTTAGGGAGGAACATTCCTCAACGCGTTCTCTAATGGTGCATTTCGGTGTTCTTTTGCGCTCTATTCGAGTCCAAGCGGCATTATCCTACTAGACTCAGCAGCAGCATTTCTTCTTCTTCTTCCCGCTGTGCGAGTCTTTTGATGGCTCGCGTAGCTCGTCCTCGCTGTCGCTGCTCTTCTTTTTCCTCTTGTGCGAGCTGGACGACGACGACTTCCGGCTGCTGCGCTCTTTGCTGTACATGACGTACTTGTCTTTTTGGTTGAGCTCCGTCGCCAAGGCTGCCAGTTCCGGGTTGTGAGTTTCGAGCTTCTTCAGCCACTTGACCGCCATGCGCTTGCGGCCGCTACGCGTCTTGCGCCACACGGCGGGGAAGTTCTGCGAGCTGCAGTAGTTCTGCGTGACAGCCACGGTGTCGTCCACGTTGAACACTGCGTGCCACCAGCCTCCAGGGATATAGACCGTCTCCCCGGGATATTGCATAAACTCGATGCACTGTAGAGTCTCCGGCGGACTGGCGCGCTTCAGGCGAGGCAGTAGATCCATGAAGTAGTTGACAGCCTCGTCGTCTTCGTCCCCACGAATGTGCTTCTTGCCGTTGACAAGGTTCTTGGGAAGATGCGGTGGGAACAGCACCCAACGCTTGCGTCCTACGAGCAGCGTGTTCCACGCACTCGTACCAAGCGGGTCCAAATGCAACGTAGTTCCTGAACGCTTGGGTCCACGTGTTCCACGCACTCGTACCAAGCGGGTCCAAATGCAACGTAGTTCCTGAACGCTTGGGTCCGACGAGGAACCAGCGGTACGGCGGTCGTCGGTCCTCTCCAACCAGCGAAAACAGGTCCTCGGGAAAGTATTTCGGGACTTTGTAGTCGTCGAGCAGGGGCTTGGTGTCCTTGTGGTCATCAAAAGTGCTATCGAAGATGTACAACGGACTGTCATCCGTCTGGTGGTTCAAGTACGTCATGAAGTACTTGAACTTCATGCGGATGGTCTTGCCATTATCGTCCTCACCGCACTTGAGCATCACGCGCTTGTAGTTCTTGCGCAGCTTCTTCAGCGACCAGTGCTTCACAGCGCCCCATCTTTCAGCCTCCGGGATGCCGTCAATTACAACAGGCACCTCCGGACGCTCGTACTCGTCAATAAACCTTTTCACACTCAGCTCGCTGCAGTGCTCGCGCTTAATGGGGTTGGACTCGTCCAGCGGCAAGTCGCACACATTGGATCCCGCGAAGCCTTCGCGGTTCCAAGCCTCCGGGTCGATGTCTAGCAGCAGCGACGAGCGTAGCAGCAACGGTACCTTCGCGGTTCCAAGCCTCCGGGTCGATGTCTAGCAGCAGCGACGAGCGTAGCAGCAACGGTTAGCTCTGAGTAGAAATGCAAACGTCCATCCTACAGTTCCGTGATGGTGTGTGTACCAACCTGATCGGTGTTTCTTCTTGGCGCTGTAGACTGCGCGCTCCACCTTCGGAGGGTACACGGGGGCAGGTACCGGAGGGAAACGTGGGCCCTTGGAGGTGGTGCACACGTCCGAGTCCTCACCGTCGGAACTGGACGAAGACGAGGAGGAAGAGGAGGACGACGAGGAGTCCGACGAGTCCGAGGACGACGACGTGACGGACGGCGAGCGGCGTGTTAGAATGAAAACTCAAAACCCTTTGCCAATTCACTTTGCAGTGTATTAGTTTGGTTACTCTATTCCTAAATGCCGTACTCTTAGACGTGCTCAGTCTGAGGCAAATAAGGAAGTGAGCTCGTCCTCGGACTTCGTCCTCGGTCGGCTTCACTTCTTTGCCAATGCGCCACACCACAACCACACAAACTGAAGCGCCGAGGTGGCGCGAATGTGCTCCCAGTAAAGTCCCTGTACAAGAACTCTCCTCCTTCTACAAGAACACATCCCTCTAAGAGAGCATGTCGACCACGTCACACATCCTGCTCCCCTCCTGCATACATTCTTCAAGTGAACGCGCACCATGGCGGACGCGGTCTACTCGGTGGCGACGCAGACGTACGTCAAGCTGGCGCTGCACGCGGCCAAGCGACCGGCCAGCGCCGCGTGCGGCCTGCTGCTGGGGCGCGAGCAGGGCCAGGGCTTCTCCGTCTCGGACGCCGTGCCGCTGTTCCACCACGAGGCGCCGCTCGCGCCGCTGCTCGAGGTGGCGTGCGCCATGGTCGACGCCCATGCGCAGCGCCAGAAGTTGACGGTCGTGGGCTTCTACTTCGCCGGAAGCGGGTACTCGCCGTCTGATTCCGGCAACGGACTCAGCCACTTCGCCGAGAAGCTGGCCGACAAGGTCGAGCTCAACTGCTCGCGGGCCTGCGTGCTGGTGGTAAGATATATTTATAGATCGAAGAGCTATTTTTAGATGCTGACTTGAAGTTTGTATGTTTGTAGCTGGACAGCCAGCAGGTGAGCAACCCGGGCAAGACGGGGCTGCAGTTCCTGCTCAAGGACGTCAAGCGCGGGTGGACCAAGGTGGACAACCGGCTCAAGGTGGCGGACGACGCGGCCCAAGTGCTGACCGCGGGGCTCAAGCAGAACGTCCACAAGGACGTCGCGGACGTCGAGGAGCACCTGGAGGACGTCAGCAAGGACTGGCGGAACCCGCACGTGGTCGAGCTGCTCAAGCTCAACGTATAGAAGAGAGAGAGAGGCAGATACAGTAGCAAGCAGAACGATTCATTCACGTGAGTGCGGTCTGTCTACCTTACCTACCTACATACAACGAGTGTGTCTGGTTGTCTATGCGTTGCTCTGCCTTGTGTCTAGCTAGATGAGGGCGCTCGCGAACCGGCTGGACGTCTGGACGAACACCTCGTGCTTCAGACGCGCCAGATCCAATGCATACATACAACGAGTGTGTCTGTTTGTCTATGCGTTGCTCGGCCTTGTGTCTAGCTAGATGAGGACGCTCGCGAACCGGCTGGACGTCTGGACGAACACCTCGTGCTTCAGACGCGCCAGATCCAATGCGTCGTGACTCTTGTGCTGCTCAGGCGACGAAGCGAGGGACCGCAGGTAGCTGGCGAGCAGCAGGCGAGCATTCTCCACGTCCCAAAGCAGCGGGTGGGCGTTGCGCAGCGCACAGGTCAGACGTCCAGCCGCTGCGAGCTCGCCCTGCGTCACCAGCGCGCACACGACATAGTCACCGCTGGACGTCCAGAGCGCAGGCCGTTTGGTGGGGTTTTGCAGCAGGAACGCCACCACGGAGGAGTGGAGACCGTGCTGCAAGAGCACGGCGACGTCGAAGCGCAGCAGCGCCAGCTCCACAGCGGCAGACCAACTGGGAGATCCTTGTGGGAGTTGACGCACAACCGACAGAGCGCGCTCGGCGTACCTCTCTCGGAGGTTGTTGAATGGACACATGAGCAGCAGCTGAATCGCCAGGTCGAGGTTGTTGGCCTCCCAATGCACCAAGATGACCGCCTCAGTGGCTTCCTCCTCGCTACTCAGTTCCGCGTACGCGTGGGTGGTGTACCAACTCAACAGGCGAGCACCCCACACACCCCGCGCGAAGAGAGCTGACCAGCATGTGGCATCTTCCTCGTTCGTTGACGTCTGCTGTCTCTCAGCAACAATCCCCACTTGAAACTGCGCTTCCACTCGAGTCTCCACCGCACACTTCTGCTCGTCTTGCCATGCAGAGGCGCTCCGCTGCGCAGCACCCTCAGACGCTCCGAGTACGTCGTCATGGCGCACGAGCAAGTTGCTCAACGCCACCGTCGCCGTCTCTGCGAACCGTAGCGCCCTCGGGTTGTCATCGCCAGCACAAACCTCTATGAAGGCGAGCAGCTCCTCAAAGACAGCAGCAAAGTGGTCCGAAATGTCGCTACTCGGGACTACCAGGATGCGCTGCGAGTCTGGGTGTTCAACAAACTTGTGTTTGGTGAGAAGCGCAGACCAAACAGCCTTTACATGAAGGCCAAAGTGCCACTTGACCACAGTAGCGTCTCTGCTCTTTTCGCCGTCACACGTTGTCAGCAGGTTACTCAGCACCGCAGCCTCCGTCCACTTCTGCTGTTCTTCAGCGAAAGCGATCAGTTGCCCCCACTGCAACAGCACGGCTTCACACACCACGCCGCTTACACTCTTGACTTCCTCTTCGTCGGCAGGAGTCTGCATTGCTCCAAGCCGGTTCAATCCAATCTCCTTCAGCAATGTAGACGGCGACTGCGAGAGCATTGTTACAACTCGCTCATATATGGCGTGCGACGCCGTCTTTCCATCCCCTGAATTGCCCAACACGCCACGGAGGTAGTGTTCAATCTCGGCTGATTGCTTGCTGCTGGGAGCGCCCGAACCTGTGACCCACGTCCACGCTAGTCGTTCGACCCATTGGACATTTTGCTTTGCTCCATCTTCCCCAGCGCCCATGGCCAGATCAACGAGATTAGTGATGGCTGCCTGGTAGCTGTGTGCAATCGCACTCACGACAACGTCACCACTGGCCTTGCTTCCGCCGGCGCGCAGTACCAACTCCATGATGAGAGTCGCGAGATCCACCGACATCACGCGCTTACAAAGCTCCATCAGCACGGTATTGTGAAGAACCTCCTCGTTGGCGGCTTGCTGGAGAGAATCCATCGCAAACCACGCATTCAAGCTCGAAGCCAAGGTCTCCAACGACAGTGTGTCGAATGTCAAGGCACTCCGTTCAATCTCCTTCAGCAGCAGATAGCACACGTTTTCGGCCAACTCGCGTTCCAGATAGTGCAGCTCCTGTTCCTTCCGCTTGAATTGGGCGGGGTCCCATGATGAAGAGGACGAGGATGAAGTAGACGACGCGGACGAAACGTTTGAGCGCGGGCCCGAGTTTTGCCACGAGTTGTACTTCGTCTGGAAGAGTGTCAGCGTGTCTGCCACGAGCTCGACGCGCTTCTGAGGGGTCAGCAGTGCTCCGAAGTGCTCCAAGGCGCTCAACGACTGTCCGTAGAACTCCTCCTCGATATTCAGGTGCGCTACCAACTCGGGGATTGGCTTTCCACTTGAGCCATCCAGGAACAAGTAATGGAACAACATCAAGTGCTCGTTCGAGAGAACTGAAAGACACGGCACGCATGACTCGTACGCGTAGACTGCCAGATCAGCAGATAGCGCTCCCGTGGTGTTGCCGGTTGCTCCGTGCTCTCTCCAGATTCCAGTCAGCAGGTCATTTATATAGATCATGACCATAGAGCTTGGCGTCACACGATGCAGCTTGCGTAAGATCTTGGTAACAAACTTGATAGTCTTGCCAGTAAGAAGAGGCCGCACCGCTTCAACAGCCACCTCACGATTCGCATTCATAGCTTGAGGGTCCGTCTGTGACGAAGCTAAAGGTGTCAACAGTTCGGCGGTTGTCGAGGCTGCACCGATGAGCTTGAGGTTAACTGGCTCCACATCGTCGAGCGCGTCTCCAATTTCCTTCAACTTTTTCAGGCACATGAACAGCAAGGTGATACGGTCTGTCGACGGTTTGGACAAAGGAAACCGAGATCGCCCGTGGGGGGACTCCGACTCAGCAGATTCTTGGTGAATTCGCTTTGAGCATTCCAGGACCATGCGCAACACAAGTAAAATACCAACGTGATCCGTTCCATCGATCATCTCGTACACGCTGCGTTCTCCTGCAGCCCCTCTTCCCAACAAAAAGTCTCCAAAAGTAACCGGCTTCTGTAAAGCCTCCTCCAGGATATCAGTCTGCTCAATGCGGAAGGCTTGATCCAGCTGCTCTCGACGACCGAGTCGACTGCTATCCGGCGGAAATAGCAGCACGTTCTTGATGTACGCTAGCACACAGTCGTACTCGTCGATTCCGTACTTGCTCGCAAATTGCCTTGAGAGCTGGAAGTGCTCCTTCTTCGTGGCCAGCAACATAATCTTCTCGTTTCGGTAGCTTTCATCTTGCGAGAAGCGCTCCAGATCCAGCTCCGTGTTGAAGAACGTGTTCATTTGCTCCATTTCCTGCGACTTCTTTTGGGAAATCAGTCGCTCTTGACACTGCTGCGCCAACTTCACGTAGATCTGGCTTCGACGCTCAGACATAATCGATCGAGATTGCAGTGGGCTTGCCATGTCGTCTAAGGCGCCATTCTGAGACTCACTAAGAGAACCAGCGGCTTTCCGTACAGCTTCATAGGATGATGACAACGTTTCAAGATGCTTTCTGCGAGTCAGTAGCGCCTCAGTATCACTTTCAGCAGTGTTCTCCTTGGCCTGGGTCACCTGGAACAAGAAAAAGTGATGCAAGCGCCGAACTACAACTTCACTCGCTTCCACAGAATCGTTCGTTGGCTGCAAGTCCGATACTGGCTGCTCCGCAGAAATCGACGACAGGATGTCATCGGTGCAGAATGCTTCAAAACTTTCGTCATCCACGCAGAGATCACTCCACAGCATCAAATAACTGAAACCAAGCTCCAGGTATTGCTGCCAGCCTCCGGAGTCACTCGTCATGGGAACAGAAGTCAGCTCCAACGCCTCCTTCACGCACAGCTGCACCATCTGCTGTAAGAATGTTGATACAACCTCTGTGTCGTCTTTGTTGTCGCTCCCTGAGTCGTTGTTGGACATCACTTGGGCGAGCTGGAAGCCGCGCTGCAGCAGTCGTAGCAGGAACTGGCGGTCATTCTTCTCTTCGTGCAGCAACTCAACAACTACATGCAGCTCATTCAGAAGCACAGCTTCAGCGCTGCTAGAAGTTTTGCTGCCAGCAAGTCGTCGTTGCTCCAGGTCGGCGTCGGACAAGCCAAGCTCTACCATTAAGCCCTGGATAGCTTCGATTCTTTCCTGCCACGACAGTACCAAGTCTGTCACTTGATGCCCGAAGAGATCCGAAGACGCAATGCTTGCGGCGCTGAACAGCGCGCAACACAGTTTGCGCTTCTTACCCCATGACCCGAAGGACGAAGCAGACACGAGGTCCAAAATCAACGAGACTAAGTGCAGAAGGGTCAACTTGTCACCGCCATTGTTCTGGCTAGCTGCGAGTGCTTCTGTCTCGGTCGGAATCCCGGCGATAACTTGCATGGTCAAGTCGTACGCAACATCGTAATCCATGCAATAGAGCGCTGCGTAAGCGCCCTTCATCCAGATTTCCAGCTTCTGTGAGTCAACGCGGAGTAACTTGGCCAAGTACATTACTGCAGCGAGAGGCTCGTTCCACAACTCTGGAGCTGATTCTCCCTTCGTGAGATCGACCTCGCCAGCATGATGCTGTTCCAGCCACTCTCGAGCACGCACGGACGGCTTGTAGTTGCTCGGGTTACTTATAAATACTTGATAGACAGCATCCAGTCGGGCGTTGCTCTCATCCTGCTCCTCTGTCGAGCTGCGAAGCTTGGACGGCGACAGTTTAACTGCTCCGTATGTGAGCAAGTCTAGCAGTTCACAGGCGTGTGCGATGTCGGTCTCGAGCGCCAAAGCATCCTCGTCGTGCTGTTTCGCCCCAGATTCGGCACGATCTCCTTCATCCCACACTGGTAGCGACAGCCGTTGTCTTGCAATACCGATGCAGTCTAACGCAGCGTCATGCGTGAGCTGGGACACGAACACCATATCCAAACGATCCAGGATAGGAGACATGTCCCCAGCAAAAGTCTTCTCGTCAGCAGTACCCACCACAATCATCGCTTGATCTTGAATCGACAGAGCGGACCACTCACTCAGCGGGAGCAAGCAGCAGGCCGATAGCTGAAGCGGGTACACGCACTTGTACAAGCGCTCTGTTTGCATGAAGAACTCCTCCACTGACGTTTTGGCTTCTTGTGAAGACCACCCGCTCAAGCATTTGGTGGCCAAGCAGCTGAGCTCGTAAGCAATAGCAAGCTGGCCGTAACGAGTATCCAGCTCCAGAATCCTCTTCGTGAACCATTTGCTGTACACCGAGCTGCGCTCGTCGCGGTTCATCTGTGCGTACTCGTCAAACTCTGCTCGTTCTTCATCCGTAAGGTCCTGAAGCTGATTCTCGGAGAGAAGCACCACCGGAGTCGCCAACTCGTTATCGTCACCAGCTTCCGCGGTTAGGCCATCTATCTTGCTCAACCTGCATATCTGCCCGTCGTCGTCTATCTGTGTGGCAATGGCTGGTAGGAGAGATTCATAAGTGGATGGCGACACGAAAGGTGGGAGCAGCTCGAGAACGTCAAACCAGTGGGGGAGCAAATTCCACGCATGCCGACCGAATAGAACAGTGAGGGCGCCCACACGACCTTCTCGAGCAAACTGCTTCGCTGTCGCCAAAACAGACGCGGATCTAAATCGCGCATATGCTTCTCCATCAAAAAGCTGGTCTCCTGCAACCGACGTGGTAGAAACGCCTTCTTCTTCACACAGAACTAAGCGCAATGTTTCGAGGCGGTAAATGTACCGCTGTGAATCCACCTTTTCTTGCGAGAGCTCCGTTGCAACTTCGTTGCCATCGTTCAAGCCCATCCAGGCATCCCACGCCACGTCAAGAATCTTTTTCATGTTGCCGCTGGAATCGTCCGAAATGAGATGCAAACATTCGCCAACCACCCACTGCTTGTCGGAAATCGCTCGCAAATGCTCCAATGCAACTGCAAATTCATCTCGCTCCCCGCGTTGTAGAAGCCCCCGCGGCCGCGTTGACAAAAAGACGAGATCTTGGAGTTCCGAGCTTGTTGAAGTGGCTTCGTCGTTAATATCTTGCTTGATACAACCCGCTTGATTTCGGTACTGCATCCATACACGCTGGTGAATGCTATCAGCATTAACAGTACTCTCGCTCGTACCATAAAGCGCAACTGTCGCGAGAGCGTCTTCAAACCGCTGTGCATCCATCAACAAATCGACAAAAGTTTCGACAGGTAAGTTCTGCACCAGACTAGCAGACCAAATATCGCCGCTCACAACGACTTCGCATGCGGAGAACGACGCGTTGTGCTTTCCGCCCGAGATCTGACTGCTTGGAGTGAGAGCAAGGCTTTCAGTTACGCCACTCGCTGTACTCATAGAGGGTCTAAAGTGCCTTGTGGGGGTCAGCACGAGACGGCCAGTAGGCCCTGAAGGTGAGATGTCGTCGTCTTCGCTGTCACTGCTGGTCGCTCCAGATGTAGCTCCTTCTTCGGAGCGAGCAACGAACTTTGAGTAGATGACGCTGTTGTTCGTGAGTACGAGCGCAACCAAGTCGGACGTCAGCCACACAGCCGACTTCATAGTGACTCCATGAAAATCGGCACTCGATACGTCCTCCACAGCTTGCCACGCCAAGACATCCGCGCACGCATCAATTTGACGCATAGCAACCCTTCCTAGGTCATCCACCATACTCACGAAATTTCCGCAAGGTGACAGTGCCAAGTAACGGATTGAGCCTTCAATCGCTTCCGACTCTGTCGCTGCTCCCCCTATCATCATCCGGAACGGAGCCATTAGAGCACTCGTGACGCCCGTCAATAGACCGTCACCTTCCTCAGTGTCCGATTTCTCCTCCTCTTCCCCTTCTTCTCCTTCACTCGCCTCCTCGTCTACGTACTCCACCTTTCCCTTCTCCACAATCGTAAAGTCCAGCAGCTCCGCGACTTCCTTGCTGTCCTTGCCACTCGCCACTCTCCAGACACTCAAAGACGACGCCTGGTTCTCGACCAAGTCCGCGCTGGGGTCTCCCACCCCTCCCGTCACCACAAGCGTGGCGCTCTGCGGCTCATAACTCGCGGCCGTGACGCCCGCATGCCACTCCGTCAGCCTCTTGACCCCTTTCATCGTGAACAGCCCCGCCGTGTCTTCCGACGCTGTCTGGTCCATCGCCACCAGCGCCAACTTGGCCAATTGCACGCCCACACTGAGCCAAACGCCGTCCGCAGACAGCACGAAGACTCGGCTCCCGCTCTGCGTGGGGAAGAACACGGTCACGATGCTCGTGGACGGGTCCCAGTGCGTGGCAGCCAAGTACTTGGCTGGGTCTACACGTAGCAGCAGTGGAGGGCCCCGTGAGGCCTCAGACGCCGCGGTAGAAGCCAACCACTCGGGGCGGGCGAATAGCCACAGGACGCCCTCGGATTCGCCCTCTGCGCGCGGGATTCGGCCGCTCACGACCAGAAACTTGAGGTCCGGACTCCATGCAAGCGTCCACGCGCAGTCACCGACAGTAGAAGCCTCGGAGTCGCCGGCTTCCGGCAATAAATCGACCAGCTCGGGCTCCTCGGCGTCCGCCTGGCCGTCCGTCTTGAACACGCCCAAACGCACGCAGTTCAGCTCTGTTCGCGACCGGAACAGCACGGCCAGATGCGCAGAAGACGCGGCAGTAGCGGCGACCTCGAAGTTGTCAGGTAGCGACGCCGTGGGGCCGCGCGCGAGCTCGCGAGCCGCCAGCAGCAGCGGCTGCGTCGCCATCTTCGTCAACGTGTCAATCTGCGGATCAGTGGTACCGTGTACCCAAGAGTGATTGTCGTGTGGAGTCAGATCTGATTCAATATTGTGTCGGGCACACGAGATACGCGCCGCCGACTTACCCAGTAACGCGACGTCAGTGAGTGAATAGACGACACAAAGCAGCCATGGCGACCAAGGCGGCGGTGCGCAAGCCTCTGCTGAGCTTCCTGCGGCTGCGCGCGCCCATCCAGGAGCAGCTCTGCATCGAGGAGGCGCTGTTCCGCGCCGAGTCGCAGCGCAACTGGTTCATCTACAACGACGCGCACCCGTCGCCCACCATCGTCATGGGCATCTCGGGCAAGCCGGAGCAGCTGCTGCACCAGGACGCGGTCAAGCGCGACGGCATCCCCGTGCTCAAGCGCTTCAGCGGCGGCGGCACCGTCATCGTGGACCACAACACGGTCTTCACCACCTTCATCTGCAGGCAGGAGGACTTCCCGCATGTGCGGCCGTACCCGCGCGAGATCATGGCCTGGTCCGAGGGCTTCTTCTCGCCCTTCTTCTCGCGCGTCTGCCACGAGCACCTGGTGCGTACGGGCGAATTGCTGCTCTGCTCTGTGGTTGCAAAGCGCTGTACTTACTGATTGTCGCTGTTGCCATTTGCAGAAGTTCTCGCTGCGGGAGGACGACTACGTGTTCGACGACCGCAAGTTCGGCGGCAACGCGCAGAGTCTGTCCAAGGGCCGCTGGCTGCACCACACGTCGTTCCTCTGGGACTTCGACCCGAAGAACATGGAGTACCTGACCAACCCGGCGCGCCAGCCCAAGTACCGCCAGCAGCGTAGCCATCTGGAGTTCCTGTGCCCGCTGAAGGACGTGCTGAGGCAGGAGTGCGCCAACCGCGAGAGGTTCGAGAGCGAGCTGCACGCGGAGCTGGCGCACAACTTCGAGATCGAGGACGTGGGCCTGGAAGACGTCAAGCCGATCCTGGAGAAGGAGCACCGCAAGTCCACGCGGTTCCTGGAGCTATAGAACACCTTATAAAGTGAGCAGTCCGCCAGTTAGAGCTAGCACTAGACACGAACGAGTAATGCATCGGCATCAAGAGATGTAGTCGTATCAATCCAAAAGGGGGGGGAGCACTACGTTGTGGGGTGGCAACTAAACCGTCAAGTACGCCGCGTCGAGTCTGCTCGCAGTCTAGTTGTCGGACGAGATGAGGCCTAAATAATCATCCTTGATGGTTCCGATAGCATTCTACAGCGACAGCAACACACAACTGTTAGCCAACCAGCCAGTCAACCAATTCAAGCCACGCACAGCCTTACGATCTCGGTGACGTCGACGCTGACGCCCATGATCTTGAGCCGCACGCCGCAGCCCTTGCGGATCTCAACCTCCCGGTCGTCCGAGATCCAGGCGTTGCTCTCGTGGTCGTAGCCGTTGTTGAGGTCCGTGGGCATGGCGTGCCTCGACACGAAGACCTGCAGCGGGCCCACGTCCGCGAAGAAGCCGAGCTGGTTCACGACCGTCACGACGGCGTCCAGCACCTGGTTCTTGAAGGGGCGGAAGAGGATGGCGCGGTAGCGGATGTTGAAGCACACGAAGCCCGAGTTGTCCTGGATCACGCCCTTGCCGATGTCCTCGTCGCGCACCTCCGTGACCGTGATGACGTAGCCGTACTTGCCCATGGACGTGCCCTCCACCTCCTCGATCAGGCGCAGCCGGATGATGTCGTGCAGCTTGGGCCCGAAGTGCATCGGGTGCAGCAGCAGGTCGCGCGAGAGCTGCTTGAGGAAGAACATGGCGAGCGACGTCCGCTTGCTCAGCCAAAGCAGCAGTGAGCTCTTTTGGAGCTGCTGGCGGGAAGTTTGAAATGTTGCGCGAAGGTTGACAGTAGAACATGTATTTTAAGGTGACGCGAAGGTAACTTCAAGATTCGGACTTACACAATCCTCTTTGGAGGGATACCCTCTGATTAGCACTAATGAAGGCTCTCCCGATGACCGATGGTGTACAAATTCAAGTCAAAATATCCTCTAACCTCCGGATAATGCTTGGTGATACGAGATTATGTTTTATCACTATCCAGCGACCGTTAACTATGTGAATGTCCAAAAGTATAGGATGCCGGGCAAAGTTCCACCACAACGTGGGTCGCTTGCGACCATGAATGGACTCAGATCCTTTGGGTTCGCACACATATTATTAAGTTTGTGATTCTGGAACGTGTATTTAGCATACAGTATCAGCTTGCGCGCGAGACCAGATTTCGCATTGTAGCTGCCTGTGCATTCCATTTGAATAGTGATGATGATATGATATATTGGACAAGCCAAGCGGAGTGTGACAAGGCTCGGTGGATTTCGCCACCGAACCCATGTCCAGCTGACCCGTATCAATCAAGGATGCTGACCCGTATCAATCAAGCCGACTTCAAGTACGTCATGGCCGCGATGGATCTGGACCACCAACTGTTGAACACGAGCCGTGCGACGGAGGAGGCTGAGCCCGAAGGTCTGGGCGGAGCTTGCTGTTTAGACGGCTAAATGTCCCCAAAAGCCTGGATCTATTCTTACTTACCTCCATAATATGAAGGTAAGTAAGAATAAATCCTTTATATTATAAAATAACGCGTGTACTATTAGCTCAATCAAGTTTTCCCCACTCAAGATTTTATGTTCACCACTCGTCCGTCCTGAATTATGCTACATAACAGCTACAGAAAAGTGTAATGAGTCTGGAAGACACCATAGTCCACAAACTTGATTTAGACTAATTATGCCTTAAGGTTCAGTCCGCACTACAGAAAAATCAAGCCTCCTAAATATTATCAGGGTCGAACTTGAGTGAAACTCGTCCAACCAAAACTAAGTCTCATGTACTTATGTGTCAAGTAGTCTGGATACGTATTTAGTCTAGGTGCGCGAATAGCCTAATTCCAGCCAAAATTACCAGACTGGGACCATTCGTCGAATAGCCGAGGAATCGCCGGGCACATCTTATTGGTTTATATTAACTCAATTTGTGACCTATCGTTGGCGAGCAGAGCAAAGGCAACTTGCAGTCGGGCATTCTTCGATTTGTGCGCACTCGCGTAGCTTCTGCGCTGT
>JAIKVH010000508.1:0-14082 GCA_024679275.1 Phytophthora niederhauseri
CGGAGCCGCTGGACCTGGCCTCGCAGACGAGCGCCGAGTCCGCGGGCGACGGCGTGAAGGAAGAGGCGGAGGAGGAGGAACAGAAGCCCAGCAGCCTTGAGATCAAGCGGGAGAAGGAGGAGGAGGCGCAGAAGGCTGCGGTGAAGCAGGAGCACGTGCATCAGATCAAGGTGGAGGCGAAGACGCAGGTGAACGTGAAAGAGGAGCAGGAGGCAGTGCTGGAGACCAAGTACAGAGTCGACTCGACCCCCTTTGGTAAGAAGTTTTTGAGTTGTGCTGGTGCTGGGAGGAGGAGAGCTCGGTATACTCATTTCCTGTGTTGTTTTACTGTTACTGTTGCTTGTTTTCTGCAGTTGGTAAGAGGAAACGGGACGTTGAGGGGGAGACTAAGACGGCGGACTTTGTGGCCTATGCGAGGGAGCACATTCACAGCCAGGAGGCGGGCGAGGAGGGCTTCTCCATCGACCCGTCGGAGCGCGCGGTGGAGCACCGCGCCAGCAAAGTGGTGCGTCGTGAGATCTTGATTGCGTCGCCTGCTGCGAATGACGACGAGGACTGGGACGGGAACGCGCCCCCGGAAGTGAAGATGGAAGAGGTGGAGGCCGTGCTGACACCCTCGGAGCATTTTGACCTGCAGCCGATCGACATTATCCTGCACGTTTTCTCGTTCCTGGTGACTGCGGACGACCTGAAGAGCATGTCCGAAGTGTCGAAGAAGTGGAAGGACCTGACCAGTCGACGATCGCTGTACCGATCACTCCCGAGCGTGACCCCCGAAGGATCAGTCAACTGGATTAACTTCAAGAACTTGGGCATCAAGAACAAGGGGACGGAGGGCACCTGCATTAAGTGCTGCCAGCGCTCTACTGGCAAAATTCTGGCCATGAAGAAGGCCCGCGTCTTCCCCAAGGTACGCGGCGATCTGGTAGGAGTTCATGCTGAGCTGCGCTCACAGCACTAACGGATGGCTTTTTGATATTAAAACAGGGAGAGGGTGTACCATACTACATGCTCCGCGAACTGGCGGTGCTAAAGGGAATCAAGCACGACCACATTGCGTCCCTTGAACTGATCAGCCTTGCCAAGGATGAGCTCCACGTGTTCTTTCCATACGTGGACAAAACTTTACACGAAATTATAAACCCCTCGGGCGATCCCAATGGTGGTCGCGTGTTGCCCGAGGCTGTGGTAAGTAGCCCGAACGTTTTCACAATGTCAAATGACTCGGATCTAATGTTTGTTTGACTCCGCAATTTCAGATCCGCAAGCTTCTCCACCAACTTCTGGATGCTATCGCGTATTGCCATCGCCGCGGAGTCTTGCATCGTAACCTTAAACCGAAGCATCTGCTTATCAAGACGTCAGACCCAGACAACCTCAGTGAGTTTCCTATTCATAATTGCTTGCATTTGTCGTGCGTATATCCGGCATGTACTTATTGTGACGTGCTCCAGGTGATGCAACGCTACAGATCTCCGATTTCGCGCTGGTTCGAGCAACAGGAATCCCCCGCCGTACTTACACCATGGAAGTCGTTACTCTCTGGTACCGGCCCCCTGAAATTCTCATGGGAGTCCGTGGTTACTCTTCGGCCGTCGATATCTGGTCCGTTGGGTGCATCTTTGCAGAAATGGCCCAAGGCAAACCACTTTTCACAGGTATATCGGAGATCGACCAACTGTTCCAGATCTTTAGCAAACTGTCGACGCCCACGTCGGAAACGTGGCCAGGTTTCTCGTCTTTGCCGAACTACCACTTCGAGTTCCCGCACTGGAAGCGTCGACCTTTGAATCGCCTGTTCCCGGGAATCTCGGATCTCGGCATCGACTTGTTGACCAAGTTGCTTGTGTATAACCCGGACCAGCGCATTACGGCTGAAGATGCACTTCGTCACCCGTACTTCTCGGATGTGGCACCTGCATTTTTACCGCTCACACCGAAGATTCCTATGGACCAAATGTGCTACACGATGAGCCGAGCACGTATTGGCCCAACTCCGGAGCATGTCGAGTTGTTTCACGCGTATCTGCGTCAGACGGAGCTGGACTCGTGGAAGGAGATCAAGTACTTGAGGTGCGTGAGCTATGGATTGTTTTTAAATTTATATGATAGGCATTGACGGTCCTAACGCCATCTTTCCGTTTTCTTGAATGTTTAGCCGGCAAAAAACGCTCAGACCCGCCCATCGATCAATGCTTGTCGACTGGCTAATTGAAGGTATGCTAAAATGATTTCTTGCATCGTTTTGAATAGCTAAGACTTACGTGCTTGCTTGCTCTCTGTCAGTGGTGGACGTCTTCGAGATGTGCCTGCGCACAGCATTCCTTGCGGTCAACTACACCGATCGCTACCTTGACATCGTTATGGTGAAAAAGACGCAGTTCCAATTGCTTGGGGCGACTTGCTTGCACGTTGCGTCTAAATGCGAGGATGTTTCGTATATTGGCGTTGAGGATCTCGCCATGTGCGCCGACAACGTCTACACGTCTGTGGAAGTATTGGAGATGGAAGAAAAACTGTTGAACACTCTCAACTTTACGCTCTCGGTGCCCACTGGTAAGTCCCTTCTGGCCTGACATAAAACCCGTTATCGTTGAACTCACCCCATGCCTTCTGATGTGAGCAGCTCTGGATTTCCTGAATATTTACGAGCGTATGATCCCACCAATTCAGAAGAAAACGTCCATGCTTGCGCACTACTTGCTTGAGCTGGCGCTGCAAGAGTACCAGTTCTTGAAGTATCTGCCGTCGGTGGTGGCGGCTTGCTGCTTATCTATGGCCATGTACACGATGGACGGGTTCCCGATGGTTAGTATGCTCCGTGATGTTAGGACGATAAGTGGGTATACCTTGCTAACGCTGCTGTTGTCTTACAGACTAAGGAGCTGGTGGATGCTTGCCAGTACAACTGGTCGGATTTGAAGGAGTGTATGGGAGAGCTTCAGACACTGTACTCTAACTCACCGTCGAACAACCTGGCGGTGATCAAGAAGCGCTACTCGAAAGCAGAACGATGCCAGGTGGCGAACGTCCTTCCGCCGACATCGTTCAGTATGGCATTTTAGTTGGTCTAGTCTGTATTTGTGAGCTACATATTTAGAGCTCGGTCTCTAGGTCGTAGGTGCGTACATCCCCACGCTAGCTGGCGTCGCAAGACAATGCCCAGACAGCAAATACGTGCTCGCCAACCTTCGGACAACGAGGAAACAACAAGTAACAAAAGGCAGAATACAAGCGAGCAGTTCACGGGCATCCAGACCAACTTTGCACAAATAAAAAAGTCACGGAAGATTATTGACGGCTGGAAAACATTCGCGCGGCGGTACACGACTGTGGTCTAGCATAAGATCTTTCTTCATCCTGTAATCGTCTCGTCTTCACTGCCAGCGTCGCTGTCAGTCTCAGTGTTGACCTCAACCTCCACCTCGGCACTGGACTCGTCCTCGTTGGCCTCCTCGCTACCTGCCTCAACAGCACAAATAAAAAAGTCACGGAAGATTGCTGGAAAACATTCGCGCGGCGGTACACGACTGTGATCTAGCATAGGATCTTTCTTCATCCTGTAATCGTCTTGTCTTCACTACCAGCGTCGCTGTCAGTCTCAGTGGTGACCTCAACCTCCACCTCGGCACTGGACTCGTCCTCGTTGGCCTCCTCGCTACCTGCCTCAACGCTAGCCTCTTCCACTCCCTCTTCAGCCTCCGCTGGCTCAAAGAGCATCTGACGCAGCTTGGCTTCGAGGTCCTTCGCGATGTCAGGGTTCTCCTGCAGGAATACCTTGGCCTTCGCCTTGCCCTGGGCAATGGGTTCTGCGTACGAGGTTACGATAATGACACGCCGTCAGTCATCCAACAAGCATCCACCAAGCAGACGAAGATAAACTGTACGACGCACCGTCGCTTCCAACCAGACTGTACCATGCGCCAGAGCGCTTCAGGAGACCATGCTGCACTCCCAAGTCAAGCTAATCAAGCCAGCAAGAAGTATAGTAAGTAAGTCATCACATCTCCCAAAAATCCCAGCTCGCGATGTCGTACCAGTTCAGACTGACGATCAATGCCGTGACCGAACATCATGTCGAAAGTCGCCACCTTAAAGGGCGAGGCCAGCTTGTTCTTGGCCACCTTCACCACGGTCTCGTTGCCGACAACCTGGTCGCCCTCCTTGATGGCCGTCTTGCGACGGATGTCCAGACGCACAGACGCGTAGTAACGCAGCGCCGTGCCACCCGACGTCACCTCAGGAGACCCGAAGATGATGCCCACCTTCTGGCGGATCTGGTTCAGGAAGATAATGGTGCAGTTGGACTTGGACAGCGACCCCGTCAGCTTCCGCAGCGCCTGGCTCATGAGGCGCGCCTGCAGCGCAATCTGCTGGTCTCCCATTTCACCTTCCAGCTCCGCGCGCGGCACCAGAGCCGCCACACTGTCCAGCACCACGAGGTCCACCGCCCCCGACCTGATGAGCGTGTCGGCGATCTCGAGAGCTTCTTCGCCCGAGTCCGGCTGCGAGACGTACAGCGCGTCGATGTCGACACCCAGAGCCTTGGCGTAGTGGGCGTCGATCGCATGCTCTGCGTCGATGAAGGCACAGGTCCCGCCCTCGGTCTTCTGCGCTTGAGCAATGCAACTCAGCGCCAGTGTCGTCTTGCCGGAGCTCTCGGGGCCGTAGATCTCCACCACACGTCTGCCCAAGCAGCAAAAAAAATGTCAAAAGTTGCAACTCCATTTTCACACCTCCACATCAACTCACGTACCCTCGAGGGATGCCACCGACACCCAGAGCCAAGTCCAACGATAACGAACCCGACGAAATGACGTCCACGCGCTCTGCGATCTTGCTGCATTAATTAAGAAACAAATAATACGGATCAACTTTTGTCGCTATTGGCCATAACGTTTAGAGCAGCGGACGAACGTGGAACCCAGCTGCATGACGGCGCCCTTGCCGAAGCTGCTCTCGATCTGGCGTATGGCCATCGTCAGCGCCGCGCTGCGGTCTGCACAATAACGAATATTCTGTTATTATTGTCAATAATGACCATTTCTCGACTTGAAGACACCGCACCGGAGCCGGATGCGGCGCTAACGCGCCCAGACTTGGCGGCCGAGCGCTTGAAGCGCACGCAAGACAGATACGGGGAGCCACAGGCTGCAGCAGCAGGCGCCAGGCGCTGGCCCAGCGTCGGAAGTCGCAGGCCAAGTCGCAGCATTGTTGATGGACCAAGAGATCAGCTGAAATGGGTTCACGTTTCTAAACGCGGCACTTCATTTAGAAATCCTACATACAATACAGATTTGTACACAAAATACCAACTCCGACATGGGTGCATCCGTCTATTGCTTGACATACATGTACACCAAGTTTAAATTAAACTGTGTGTTGGAGATGTTTGTTAGCACGCCCCGTACACTATACCGCGGATCGTCTTGACCATGACGTCGCCCCACGCCATAATCCCAGTCGAGAGCTCGTGCAGCGACTCCTCCGGCAGCGGGAACTGCGGTCGATGGATTTTCAAGAATGCCGCTCTTCTCATCATCCCGACCAGTTCGCCCTCAACACAATCAGTCGGCGGCTATTGTCTCGCAGTAAACACGGCAGTGGCCGAAATATCCTTTCGAACTCGAGTGGCAGAGTTGTAGGGATAGAGCTCGTCCTCGTCGACGGAATCGAGCACCACCATCCCGTATTTCCCCTCGGGGCCCATCTTTGGGAACAGCAGCGAGCTCGTTTCCAGGATGACATCGTCGCGTACCGTCGACAACAATCGAGCGTTGTACATGTTGCCGTGAACCGAGTCGTAGTCGTCCCTGACGGTCACGTGACCCAGCCGGATTCATAACGAAATTGTAGGCGTTACGAAGCTTCTCCTCTCGGATGGGCATGAGCGTGGCCATGCGCTCGTCCCAGTGCCTAGGGAGGGAAATGTAAGTGTACAGCGGGTGCGACTGCTGGGTTCCCTATTGCAGCGAACATCGCGAGTTATTTAATACGTGGTTTGAAGAAATAGTCCCCATATAGTGCACCTACCAGACATCGGCCCATGGCTGAGTGCATTTTAGCCACCTCGAGCTGCTGCCTCCTACCCTTGTCGTGCAACTTCACGTTCTTCTTTTGGGTCTGCTCCAGCTTGGCGTCAACTTCCGATTCGTCGCCCGTCGGGCGGCGTATGTGCACTTGGGCCGTTTAGCTCCAGGTTCCGCAGAGTCGTTGGGTTCAGCCTCCATTTCAATTGCTCTTTCGCCCAAGCAAACAAATGTAAAGTGATTTCACGTGCACGTCACCACCACTAATCGAGCGGGACAACTGTACGACTCATTATGACACGGTCACAATCGGTCAAGTTTACGGCGGAAGGACCGGGTGGTACATTTCTCTGCCTGGTCAACAACGATTCAGACTCCATGTTGACGCTATCCCCAAGCCTTCAACTTCTCCGTAAACTTCTACGCCCACAATCCACAGTTCGTTAAATCCTGATCTAAGTAAGGTCTTCTGCCAGTTTCGTGCCTTCGAACTTGCGGGTTTGCTGTGGCATAACTTTTCATTGAATTGTCCATTCTGAAATCTGATTGCACCCGCTAAAGCTGCGCGTTTAGGCTGAATTTATGCACTTCATGTTGCCCTGTGTCTATTTTGCAGAATTTCTTGTTATTGTTTTGAAAAGCTTGTAGGCTCAGATGAACGGCTACTGGGGTCGACCGAAGTCCTGGGGTGTCGGCGCTGTGCTTGCGAAACGTTGCCACGACCAGAGGCCGCGCGCTGATCACTGGTGTCGGCAAAGCGTAAGGCTGACTGCGTGCGTACTCGGGATGTGTGAGGCTTCTACCACTTGGATGTGCTTGCTGCATCGCTGAAGTCCAGCCGAAGCGGCCCGAGGTCGAGAAGTTCCTGCTAGACGATCGCCGAACCTCGAAAGGTCCAGATGTGCGTCGGCTAAGTCTTTGACGGTTCAGCGAGGAAGATTTCCCTGGACCCCGAGGAGGTTCAGCCTGAGTTTGCTGGACTTCGCTGAACATGGCTAAATTTGGCGGACGTTGGCGGACACTTCGAGTTCAAGATCCAGCGGAGCCTTGAAGGCTCACAGTGCTGTTGAAGTTTTGCTCGCGTCGGGTCGCTGTGGAGTGTCGCCGTGTCGGGTCACGCCATCCCGTGATTGCAGGCAAATCAGCTCTGACGTCTCCCGTCGCACTTAGTCACCCACGTGAGAGTTAGTATATACAGGCAAAACTCGTTCCCACTTCGGGACGCCTCGCCATACAGAATAAATCTCGAACTCGTTCTGAGTGCAGGACAGCTTTCATCCAAAGAAAAGAGAAACAAAGTCAAAAGGCCCTCAAATGTCATGTTCTCAACTTTACTTTTATTGAAGTAGAATGGTGTAGGCTAAGATAAAAGTTGATGTTTTGTTTTGTTTTAAATTTGGGTTTACATTCTTTTTGTAAATCAATAGAGCCGCGTTCGTTGGCGGACGTTGCCCACAAACAGATTTCATAAAACATATGTGTTTGTGACCTGTTTGTTACTCGAATTATAGTTGCCCCCCAAAAGACTGTTGCACAAGCAACCACAAGCAGCCACAAGCACAATCGAGCGTGGAGGAAAATCGTACTGAAAGCGTAGCAAGTGTGACTCAACCCGTGTCTGCCTCACTCCAAACACAAAATAGTGTTGCGAATGCGGCACGCTAACAGTCTACAGCCGAGCGGAGTCACTTTCAGCGACAAACACTCGATCTTCATACGTGATATACGTAATTCTGCGTTTGTTTGAACCGATTAATCAGCGGACAATCTAATCGGTTTTCACAATTTTGTCACGTTCTATGTCAAATTAGCCGATAGGCGGAGAATATGCGTTGTGCTAAGTAGTTAACAACGAGGGAGGGTTTACACAACAAATAAAGGACGCCATGCTCAAATTTCAGACACGACTTATATTGTGAAAACCGTTTCATAATTAGCACCCTGATTTAGCTTGATCGATTTGTAGTGGGTATGCAAATTAGACGGCTGATTTATGGGAAACCAGTCGATATAGACGCGTTTGGAGCAGAATGTCCACATTTTACTGGATCACAATCGATTTAAACCCTTATTTGTACTTCGATTAATTTGGCGATCGGTATCTAATAAGGCGTTGCTACAGGTGGTTCTTATACTAGGAATACCCGAAGAATGAGGGATTGCCAACGGATAATTGGACGCGTATGCGTAACCTGGCGCAACCTTCGTGCTACACGAGCCAGAAGGATGTCGACCGAGTAGGTTCAACGGCAGCTATCAGCAAGGCAGGAAATGCAACAGCCCATGCACCAGCTTCATAACGTGGACTGCGGCACGCGCGATATTCATGGGTGTGGCCCCTGCGGGGCCACATCCTTGAATCACGCGGGCCGCAGTTCTCCCTTATCAAGGCAATCAGCACCGGCATTTTATACCCCAGGTGTTCCCAGCCAAGTCGAAGACGATCTAGTTAAATACAATGGTTGTTGGTCGCTACAGTGGTACCGTATGGAGTGGCGATAAGCAGGGCTGCCCCATTATTGACAGCCGCGTAGATTTGAGCGAAACAATATCACTTATTTGATTTTAATGATAATGAGTTCATGGCCTCCACGGGTAAAAATGATTTAAGATTTGCGAAAATTTGATTTTAATGATAATGAGTTCATGGCCTCCACGGGTAAAAATGATTTAAGATTTGCGAAATACCTTCCAAAAGCTAAGAGAATCTCCAACGGTATTGCAAATTATGCAGAATTGGCCAAAATTTCACCTATTGCAAACGTGTTGTCTCCAACGGGACCCAGGAGTAACCCTAAGTAAAGTAATGGTGCAGAATGGGTTGTGCAATACCAAAACCTCGTAGTGATTATACGGCTTATATTCACTACGGTCCCATACGTATTGCAAAGCAAATTTACATAGGGCGCTGTAAGTAATTTTTGTTTCTTTAAAAACGTTTTGGCGGGCCATAGGACCAAGCCTTGTCCACGATCACTGGGCCGCACAGAATGTGAGACCAAGCTGGTATAGGAGTCTAGAGGACGAGGTGCCTTCTACTGCTAGCCGAGATACATTGTAGCAACAACAGTCAGTTTACATTCTACTTCGTAGGAGACAAGCAATAGAAGAAGGTTTACCTGGAAGCGCCAGCTTCCCTACAGTCAGTTTACATTCTACTTCGTAGGAGACAAGCAATAGAAGAAGGTTTACCTGGAAGCGCCAGCTTCCCTTGCGTGTGTTCAAGACCGGAATCTACTACAAAGATATCTTTAGTTGCAAAGGTTGCGACTGAACCCGGAAACAAGAACAATGACTTCGACTCAAGTGAATGAAGTGCAGAACGCTCGTCATGTTGATGAGCAAACCGGAAACGAGAACACGTCGTCTTCGGCTAGGATGACGACCGTGCCTCGCATGCCCCAGCCCATCTTTGCCATTGTTAACCCGCCGCTGATCACCGACGTGTCCCGGGAGGCGCTGTTGGAGTGGATGAAACTGCGAAAGGAGTACGTGGCGGTTATCGAGGCAAGGTGCAAAGCTGCCAATGAAGATGTGAAGGCTGTCCTGCGCTCGGTGCGCGATTCGTTCGACACGAACCTGCTTGAGACGATGTGTGCGGCGCGCTGGGACGTGGACCTCGAGCAGGTGAGCGATGAGTTTCTGATGACGAAGATCACGGAGATCACGGCGAGCTTCAAGAACAGGGAGCTACCAGACATGGACGACCTGTTTAACAATGAATTGAAGCTCGACTTGGCAATATCTGATGTTGAAGCTCGGGTCACGGCCTATTTTCACCTTGCCAACGAGATTATCAAGCGCAACGGTGTGAGTGACCTTTTCCTTGGTGAAGAAGGGGTCAAGCACAAATGTAAGGTGTTGGTCAAGTTTCTGCCAGGATCACTGAAAAAGAAGGTGAAGAATGAATTGGAGTACCGCAGCGGCGAAGCGAAGGTTGCTGTACGCAAATTGTACTCGGTTGTGAGCAACTTAGCGTTGGAACTGGAGAAGGATACGCGAGCTGTGAAGAAAGTGAAGGCCAATGAAGCCAAGCTCGGCAAAGCCTTCACGAAACGTGGATCGGTAAAAGCTTTCGGCAAAAAGCCCGTGGTAGCAGTTGGAGTTGCTGCTGGGGTCAAGAGAAGTGCTGGAGCTACACCGAAGAACGGGGATCAGCGTAAATTCGCCCGTCCGTCCCATCCTAAGAAGTGCTTTCATTGTGAAGGAGAACATGAGTTCATCAACTGCCCGACAGCGACCGAGGCTGACAAAGCGGCGATCAGAGACAAACGTCGTGCCGAATACAAAGCTCGGTTGCAGTCCGGATACCAGCAACGGAAACAGGGCTAGACTCTGCAGGATTCGCGAGTGCTTCCCGCCTGAAGGGGGTACAGCATTACTGGAGGAAGTTTTGGCTGTCCCACTTTGTGCAGATAGTGGAGCAACGCAGACCAGTATGAGTGAACGTGTGTTTCGACAGTTGAGAGAGGTGTGTCCGGATATTGAGTGTGTGGATTTGGAGAAGTCCATCCCGTGCACTACGGTGGGTGGAGATGTGGAAGCGAGGCGAGCGGTTAATGTACACGTCGCACTGAGGACGGCGGCAGGTCCTGTCTCTATTAGTTCGCCGGTGCAATGCTTGATTGTGCCGGGCGATCTGGAGGAGTTCCTTCTAGGAAAAGAGATGCTGGTTGCTTTAGGCATTGACGTGGACAGAGAGCTCGAGATGTTGGCTTTACAGAGCCAGGAAGAGGAGAGTGATGAATTTGATGAACCGGACGTCAGTCCAAGAACCGAACTAAGTGATGAACTGTTGGAGTTGGTAAATGCACTGGTGGAAAGAGCAAGAGATCGAGGTTTCCCGTTGAGTACTTGGAGGAATTGCGTAGAATCGCCACGCGCTTTGACCTGTTTAGAGCGACTCTGGGTAGGGACCCTCCAGCTCGGGTTCCTCCGATGCGGGTCCGACTGAAGCCAGGGGCGAAGCCCTACAAGTGCAAGGCTAGGAAGTATCCTCCAGAGGTCAGACGCTTCACGGAGGAGTTCAACCAGCAACTCGAAGAGCTTGGGTGGATCTATGAAAATCCCAACAGTACGTGGGCCTGCCCTGATTTACCTGTGAGGAAGCCCAGTGCCGATGGTTACCGCCAGACCGCAGATTACAAGCCGGTGAACATCCAAGTCGAGGGTACTGTGGGGGTGATGCCAAACCCGCAGGTTGATTTGGAGCTGGTTAAAGACTGCGAATTTTTCGGGTTGTTCGACTTCATTAAAGGGTACTGGCAGATCGCCCTGGATGAAGCGTGCCAGGAGATCCTCTCGTACATGACCGATCGCAAGATCTACACGCCGAGGCGTGTACCTCAGGGCTGCTGTGACGCTGCACTATTCTTTCAGGCCACTGTGGAGAAGTGCCTTCAGGAGCTATTGCACAAGCACCTGTTGGTATGGATAGATGATCTGATGCTCTACGCTAAGGACGTGCAGACTTATTTGGTGAAGTTGGAAAGACTGTTTGAGCTTTTAGATTTCTTTGGCTTCAAGCGGAGCGTCACCAAGTCGAGTCTGTACGAGCCGCAAGTAAAGTGGTGTGGGAAAATTATCTCGGGCCGAGGTGTGAGACATGACCCCGAACGCATCAAGGCGCTCACGACGCTGCCCTACCCGACCAACGCTGGCGAGCTGCAGCAATTTCTATGCGCAGCGAACTGGATGCGTGAGAGTGTGATTGACTTCGCCAGGGTGACGAAGCCATTACAAGAAAAACTGGACGAAGCTCTCGCAACTGCAACCAGGCGCACGAAGCGAGTAGCATCAGACATTGCGGTAGACTTGGGAGGCAGTGGCCGACAGGCGTTTGATGAGCTAAAGGGCAAGCTGAAGACCGCGGCCACTCTGGCATTCCCTGAGCCAGACGCTGTGATGTGCCTCATCACCGACGCGTCCGACGTTGGTTATGGTTTGATTGTGACACAAGTACGATCGTGGCAGGCCAAAAAGCCGGTTGCAGAGCAACAGCACGACTTGTAGGTGTGTGTCAGCGGCACATTCACTGGTTCGAAGCGCAACTGGAGCGTGATTGAAAAAGAAGTGTACCCGATAATTTGCGCGTGTGATCAACTGAGTCATTTGCTCCTGCGGCCACAAGGCTTTAGGTTGTTTTGCTATCACCGCAACCTAATCTACGTTTTTGCGCCAGGCAAGGAGGTGAAAAAGCATATCAGAGGCAAGACACCGCAACCTAATCTACGTTTTTGCGCCAGGCAAGGAGGTGAAAAAGCATATCAGAGGCAAGCTGCTCAGGTGGGCTGTGAAGCTCATGGAATACCGCTACCACATCGAGCATATTGAAGGAACGATCAATGTATGGGCCGATATGATATCCAGGTGGGCTGGCAATCACAGCGACACTATTGCACTGCGAGCAATGGTACTCCGTAAGCGGGGGCGTCGGGAAGACAGGACCCAGCGTACTGAGCGCAAGCGCCGGCGAGGGGAGGAAGATAGGACCCCGAGTGCCCGAGGCAAGCGTCGAAGAGGGGAGGTAGACAGGACCCCGTCGACTCGACGTGAGCGCTACGCACTCAGTGACGAGACGAACACCGCTGATGGAGTGGCGATCCGGCCATTTGATGACCCGAATTTCACGTGGCCTACCCTGGGAGAGATTGTTTCCGCCCAAGAACGACATATATACACGGTATCTAGCAACTTCCTGGTCAGAGGCGATTCTGGTCAGGGCTGGTACCACAAAAAGAGACTACGGATCCCGAGCCAATGCAACGACCTGCTACAGAGGCTCATGGTGATCGCTCACTGCGGCGCGCAGGGTCGCCGCGGACGTGCTGCTATGATGGAGCACCTCCAACGCCATTTTCATGTGGACCACTTACGCAGAAAGATGGACAGATTCTTGGCTGCATGCTTACTGTGCCACCACGTTAAAGGAGGAAAGGTGGTGCAACGCCCATGGAGTGAAACGTTCCGCTGCCATGAGCGTAATGGTGCATTGCATTGGGATTTTCTTACGGTGGGTGAATCGTTTGGCGACGACAAGTACCTACTAGTATTGAAGGATCATGCGACGCACTATTGTGAACTTCTACCATGTGCCACGCCATCTAGCGCGGTTGCAGTTGCTGCGATATTAGACTGGCATGGTAGATTTGGTATCCCGCCAATTTGGATCAGCGACCAATGTACCCATTTCAATCACGAGGTACTTGCAGAAGTATGTAAGCGGCTCAAGAGTGAGCAGAGATTTACGGTGGCTTACAGCCCGTGGATCAATGGGAGTATTGAGCGCGTCGACCGTGACGAGATCCAAGTCCTCAGAGTGACGTGTTTGGAGTACAGAAAGGACATCCGAGACTGGACGATGTTTGTTCCGCTGCTTAGAGCAAGCATCAACCACACTCCTGTTCCTTCACTGGGCAACAAGGCACCCGTAGAGTTGTTCTGTCCACTACCACTGCCAACCCCGCTCGAGTTCTGCGTCGACTTGGAGCAGCGCGAGGTGCTGGAGCTGACCCAACAGCCAGATCGGATCGATCAGAAGCTGCAAGCGCTGCGTGCTAGTGTCCAAATTATGCACAAGGCGGTAGATGAAGAACGAGGTCGGCAAACTCAGCGCAACAAAAAGGGCCAACGCGGTGCGAAAAAATGCCAAATTCACTGTGGGAGACTATGTGCTGCGGTCTCGTGTTGACCAAAAGCACCAGGACAAACTGTTAGTCACGTGGATTGGCCCCTACCAGATTGTGAGAGCCGATACGCACCCCTTCGTGGTCAGACACTTGGTTACGGGAGCCGAGATGGATGTGCATGGATCTAGACTGAAGTACTATGCAGACAAGGACTTCGAAGTAACAGAAGAAGTTCGAGAACATGTAGCCTCCCAAGGAATAGTACTGGCTGTGTCTGAGTTGAAGGAGCACCGCTGGTGTCTTGGACACAGAAAGAAGGACTACGAGGTTCTACACCTTTGCCAATCCAAGTTAGCAGCAGTGTAAAGCAAAACGGTGTGAAGTAACTTAAGTAACATCCAAAAATCGGAAAATATTTTCTGAAA